>OMNM01010858.1:0-11613 GCA_900302745.1 Parablennius parvicornis | reverse complement strand
TGGTTGAAGTCAAAGATTCAAGAAGAGGTGGGATGCACCTGAGAAGCAGGAGTGACCCCTGAATGTTTCGCCCCCAGTGTGTGACTGTGATACTCACTCATATTGTGTGTGTCAGGTGTGTGTCAGATACTCACTCATACAGTGTGTGTGTGTGTGTGTGTGTGTCAGGTACTCACTCATACAGTGTGTGTGTGTGTCAGATACTCACTCATACAGTGTGTGTGTCAGGTACTCACTCGTAAACTGGAAGGGCACATCCCAGCATGAGGAACATGAGGCCTATGGCTCCTCCAAAGGAGAGGCTGATGAGAGCTGTGAGGAGGAAGGTGGAAGAAGGAGGAAGGAAGAGGGAGGAGGAGAGGAAGAGGAGGATTACCACTGAGCATCAACACAGGCTACAGGGCTGCTGGACCTATCATGTGATGAATCAGCTGATTTCACTTGTATCGGTCATGTTGGCGGCCTGAGAAGCGCCGGTACAGATTAATCTGTGAGACAAACCGGTTAACGGAAATTCATCCGAGCGGCTCACTGACAACAAGCGCTCAAGTTAGCATTAGGACGGTATTCACCACGTTACTGAACACGTGAGGGCAGTAGCATTAAATACAGCATCACCACTCAACACTACAAAGCTGTAGTTTCCACTTGGGAAGGATGTGTATTGATCCAAGCTACCACTAAATCTGTGAATCCTGGGTTTCTAATGAGGAGAGCAGGTAACTCGGCTAGCTAACGACTAGCCGGCCTGGAATTTACTTCTACTGCCTGCAAGAAACACCCGTATGTACCAACTCTCCACAATCTTATCGCCTCGCCGCAACTCGAACGCATTCTTTAAGAGGTGAAAATCAGCAACCCTAACCTTTAATCCCGGCCATTTCTCCGACAAAAGCTCGACACGCAGCCCCAACCAGTGACAGCAGTGCCCCCTGCTCGACAGGCTGGTGCTGCTGTCTCACCGAGTGATACCGAATGTTGCTGAGTCTCACCGAGTGATACCGAATGCTGCCGAGTCTCATCGTGTGATACCGAATGTTGCCGAGTCTTATCGTGTGATACCGAATGTTGCCGAGTCTTATCGAGTGATACCGAATGCCTTAAGGGGCCACTAGAAATGTCGTAAATGGTAGCATTTTAGACCTGTTTTTAATTATTCCCCCATAATGTTGAAATTATATATTGCATAGTATATGAATATGAATATGAATACATAGTATGTGAACTGTTTTGTTCTGTGCCAAATATAACACACATGATCAACAAAACATTCCAGCTCATTATGTGTGAATGAATAAACATGGCTGTTTTTACTGACATAGAGTTCAAACTCAATCTGCTCTCTCTGCAAAGAAACAGACTCAAAGAAAATCACTGATTCTACAAAAAAAGTTATTAACGAGAAAAAAGAAGCACTCAGAGCGCAGACCTCCGCCAAATAACGTTTTCAATGTTAAAATTTCTCAAATTCAAAGTGCCGCCATATCGTTAATCTGGATCGGATCCAGACAAAATTTGGCACAATTCAGGGCAATGATCCTCCAAACAGACGTGTCAAATTTGGGATTCCTGACCTTATTCTTGTTCTGATCCAGATGAAATGTTGCACCCTACTAGATATGACCATCCTACACATCACTGGATTTTTACAAGTCAATCAGATATGATCTCCAAGAGAGAGGATGTTTTGAAAAGTGGCTCAATGATAAGTAAAGGGGAAAAACAGGATCTTTGATATTAGTTTGTATCCAGATGGTTATCAGGATCACTCTCAACATTAAATGGATCTAAGTTGGTCAAGACACATCTTCTGATTTATTTTAGGGAGATCCCCTCAGGAGGGTTATAATCCTGATGACTGACAAACAAACAAACAAACCCTGGCAAAACCATAACCTCCTTGGGGGAGTAATTCATTTTTATTTATGTTAATATGTCCTTTATTTTTGCCAGGTAAATTAATTGAGAACAGGTTCTCATTTACAATGACAGAGGTTAAATATTGTAGTGGATTATACTATAACCCATAGTCACTATAAGATATACATTAAAGAAGAGATTAGAGCCACTGATATATATCCATACAAAAAATATTATTACTGTGATTTTTTTTACCAGCAAGATTCTGACCTTATTGTCATTTATCTTGAGTTTTTGTTTGAATTCTATCCTAAAATATCACTCAGATTAAAGTCAGAAGTCACTATTCTGATTCATGAAATTCATATATAATAAAAAAAATAATAATAATTTCAGCCTGTTTATCTGGTAATCTGCAAAGTTAGGGTATATTTCATGTCATTTCACAATGTAAAGTTACATCACAACTAATTATCAATTGTTTTATTGACAGTGAAACTGCATTTTTATTTACCACAGCAAGTGTATTTTTGTAAAGTAGAAATTCTCTTTGTAAAGTCACTATTCTTTGAGGATGAATCGCTGAACTTCATTGTGATCAAAAGGCAGACTTTGAGCCATGATGATATTATATCACTCGGTACAAGCAGCTTCAGCTCTGAACAGATTGACTTTTCAAAAGCTGTCCTGTCAGCTGCTGCCACACAACAAGCGATGGTAATGCACAGGGGACAAACGAAAGACATTGACAATGTTAAACTGTGCCTGCAAGTGCTCAATGAGTGTGGAGAAAATATACCAACATTTGTTTTGCATGTCCTGGATGACTTAGCTCCTGTCTCATTTGATCACATTGAGTAGTGGTGCTCCTCAGGAGAATGCAGCAGATTAATGCCGACATCAACTACCTGAAAACAACCATGGACACTCAGGTAGTCTCTTGTGAAACTTTGCAGGTGGATTCTGCTACCCTTGACAACCGACCCTAACCCTGACATAAGAAGATGTTAAATGTATGAAATGAATCTGGCCTGAACTCTCCACCTCACCATCAGTTCAGATACAGGAAAGACAGATGGAATGTATTGCTCAGAAACACATTTGTTGTGAACCACAAGTAAATGCTCAGCTCAGAATATTTGTTACCCAAATGCACGGAAATCTATCTGAACAAGACAACAAAGTTGCACAAACAATAACTGAACAATAACCAGTCTATAACAAAACAACTAAAACATGGAACTATAGCGTGTAACATAAACAAGATTACAGGGAGAAATCCCCACAATCCCTTACACCACCATCAGTACTCAAATGAATTGAATCAGTTCAAAACACTTTGTATAGAGGGTAATGGAGCAGGGTGTGTAATATCTGTCAAACAAGGGATACAATACAGAGTCTTGGATAATGGAGCACAGTTAGAGTATATAGAAATTGAGATTTGGACATTTTAACTGTCAATGTAGCAGGCTAACGGTAGAATTATTGAATGAACTAGTTGGACATTTTGGAGGAAAAGTCATATGGTGTGGGGATTTTAATGCACACAATACATTATGGGGTAGCGGTAATGATGAGATTGATAAAGTGATTGAGGAGGTAATGGAGAGTAAAACTTGAGTATGCTTAAATGATGGAAGTGGCACAAGAATTAATTGCACAAGAATGGGTTCAGAGTCAGCTGTGGATCTTACACTGGTGTCCGATTTACTTGCGAGGGTTGTTCATGGAATGTAATCAGAGAAACAACGGTTGGTGGTGATCACTATCCTATTATCACTGGATTGGGTGTGGGGCTGTAGACTACTGTCAATAAAGGAGTGGATACATGACCATTTGCAAGTGTGGACTGGGAAAATTTTAATTATATATCTATATCTATCTATCTATCTATCTATCTATCTATCTATCTATCTATCTATCTATCTATCTATCTATCTATCTATCTATCTATCTATCTATCTATATATATATAGCAGGAGTGACCCCTGACTGTTTCACCCCCAGTGTGTGACTGTGGTACTCACTCATACAGTGATCTATATATATCTATATCTATATCTATATCTATATTTATAGATATAGTATATATAGATATTCGTATGTGTGTATGTATGTGTGTGTGTATATATATACACATACACACGAATTGGTGCATTGGTGCAGCGTTGAGAAGGTGAAGAACCTGCGAGGGGCAGCAATGTGCCGGACGGCATCTGGCCTGCCGGAATAGGAAAAGCAGAAGAAGAAATAGTAGCAGCCGGTCGCCCTCAGTAAACATGGCGGCTGCGGGGTCGTCGGTGGCTTCGCTGTGGACCGAGGTGAACCGCTGTGGGCAGAATGGAGACTACACCAGAGCCTTGAAAGCGCTCACTAAAAGTAGGTATTAGCTTTTGAAGACTAGTTTGACATTGTTGTTAAACTGCTGTCCGGATTTTACTTGGCGTACTTGGTTGTTAGCGCCACAGTAGAGTTGATAGCATGTGGCTAAGCTAACGGCTGCCACAGAACCATCTGTGTAAAAACACCGACCCGGTTCCATACTTATGCTTTGGGGTTAGTGTTTTATATTCAAGCACCACAGCCACCGAGCCAGCGTCACCGTGTTATGTTTTAAAACGACCCTAACCTGGTTCTGTATACTGACGTGTCCCTGTTAGCTTGTTAGCTCTCCTAGCACCGTGGACTGTTTTACCCTTCATCATTCTGCAGTCAAATGAATAAATCACTATACATTGTTCGTGTTTTGTATTTGCGTGACTGTCGCGTAAGTAGCCGTGGTTCTTTTTCTGCCACAGTTTTACATGAAAACAGGGACGATGTGACGGCCCTTCAGTGTAAAGTCGTGTGTCTGGTGCAGAATGGAAGCTTCAAGGAGGCTCTGAATGTCATGAACACACACTCCAAACTGCTCGGCAGGTAAATAACACACCTCAATGTCATGAACACACACTCCAAACTGCTCGGCAGGTAAATAACACACCTCAATGTCATGAACACACTCCAGAACACACTCCAGAGTGCTCGGCAGTTAATTAACACACCCGAATGTAATGAACACACACTCCAGAGTGCTCGGCAGGTAACTTGCAAACACTGCAGGTAAGGACAACAACACACTAGTACTCATTCATTCTTGCTCTTCGGGGATCCTGCATCCACGTAGACCATAACAAGAATCATATAAAGTATGTTTCCCCTCATCAGTCCTTAACCATACAGACAGAAATCTAATGGAACTGTACAAAACTCAGAATTAATATTCTGATTGATTTGTTAAACTAAGCTCGATGATTTTTCTCTGTGTGAAACTTAGAAATATTTGTAACTGCATTATTTTAAAACTTCAGATTTCTCTTCTTAAACAATCTCTTAATACTTCTAAAAAGAGCAGCCCAATTGTTGAAAATCTGGAAAGAAAAAACACGTTACATTTGTGTGAAAATCAAACCAATACATTTGAACCTCATTGTCACTGCTGATCTTCAGACCATCGGTTTAGGAAACATGATGAACTTGGAGTAACCAGATCTAATCATCCCTGGAAACAGCTGCTACTTGTCCCTGATCTACATACACTTTAAAGGAAATGATTTAAGAGGTGGTAAATTGTTTATTCTCTCCGTGTTAAACCTTTTAAATGTGTTTTTTCTTCATCAGTGAAGTAGTGTTTGAGAAGGCGTACTGTGAGTACCGACTGAACAGAGTGGAAAGTTCTCTGAAGACCATCGAAGGTGCTTCTGAGCAGACGGACAAGCTGAAGGAGCTCTACGGTCAAGTGGTGAGCATGTCTGATTACTGCATATTATTGCTATGTAATGATTTTTATTTGTGTATATCTGTAAAGCATTCAAATTGTCCATCAATGTTGGTATGTCAGAACTGGTTTTATTGGCCATGTGACATACAAGGAATTTGTTAAGGTCGACAGGCTCTCTTTATACAATGTAACATTAGACAATAGCAATAACAAAAATATACAGGTAATTAAAGACTAGAATTTACAATTCTGAATAAATAATTGGTGAATAGAGCAAAGAGGGGAAGTGAACATGAGCTGGGGGGGGTTCTCCTGAGGTCCACTGTCATCTCCACAGTCTTGAGTGGGTTCAGGTACAGATGGTTCGGACTGCTCCAGAGTCTTCGTCCTGGATCAGATTGATGACCGTAGTGTCGCTGACAGAAGTTCCCTGAGGTGCAGACGTTGGTGTAGAGCACAGGTGTCGAACCCGGGTCCTCGAGGGCCGTGTGATTGCAGTTAATGTGATTTCACTTAATGAGATCTCATGTTCTTGATTGATAAATCAGCAGGTGAAGAAACAACATGGAGGTGTGTGTAAGGAGTGAAGGACAATGGATTAGAGAACTGAGTGTTTCTCTCCGTTCACCTTTCCAGTTGTACAGACTGGAGCGCTACGAGGAGTGTAAGTCGGTCTACACAGATCTCATCAGGAACTCCCAGGATGAGTACGAGGAGGAGAGGAAGACCAACCTGGCTGCTGTGGTGGCGGCCATGAGTCAGTGGGAGAAGGCTCAGATGGTAGGTGCACCTCCACTGATCACCTCCACCCTCCCAATCGCTTACGTGTCAGCACCTTTTCACTTTCCCGGTACTTTCAGGACAACCTGGGTCTCCCCGAGTCCACCTATGAGCTCTGTTACAACGCCGCCTGTTCCCTTATTGGCCAGGGGCGGCTGACGGAGGCCTTCAACAAGCTCCAACAGGCAGAAGGTTGGTTCAGATCCTCCAGTTTGTACAGTTTTGTATTTATCTGTGTATCTGGAGCTGCTTTGTCTCGTCTTATTCCTCCCATGGCCTGGATGACTGACCTGGTCGTTGTATTTGGCAGAGCTCTGCAGAGTCTCGCTGGCAGATGATTCTGTGAGTGTTTGTTTTACTCCTTCACTTACTGATATCGTGATGTGTAATACATTTAACAAAGCGTGACAGAAAAGTGGAAATTTGCATGAAGTGTTAGAGTTTTCTGCTTAAGCTTACTAAATATCAAAGTGGCCTGTGAAGGTTATACATTTTAAAGGAACTAAATCCTATTCTAAGGTTGCTTCCCATTCTTAAGGAAACTCATTTTTCAGTTTGTTTTATTCCATTTTTAAGAATTTATTGAAGAAAACCAGTTCACCCTGATGCTTTGGTTGAATTGTCCAAGATTGTCTCGATCATAGTGTCGGATGTTTGTGGTTAGGACGTTACGGAGGAGGACATCGAGTCGGAGCTGGCAGTCATCCACTCTCAGATGGCGTACATCATGCAGTTACAAGGTCGAACGGATGAGGCTCTGCAGCTCTACAACCAGGTCATCAAGCTCAAGTGAGTTTGGATGGTTAGGTTTGTCAACAGGCATGTTCAAGCTAAGAAGCCTATTGTGGAAAAGTACATATAGTCAGACAATTATGAGTCTAGTACAGAGACAGTTTATTAAATGAAGGTGGCAGAATCTTAATATGAGAAAAATATTAAAAATGGCCTTTTCAATGTTAAACTTCAAAGTGCCGCCATATTGATAATCTGGATTGGATCCAATCTAGGACAATGATCCTCCAGATATTCACGTCACATTTCAAGAGAATCAAACTAAATTCTCTGAGTTGTGATGTTTAGAAAGTGGTAAATGGGGTTTCCAATGTTAACTTCCAGAATGTTTCCTGACCTTATTCTGGTTCTGATCCAGATGAAATGTTGCACCCTACTAGATATGACCATCCTACACATCACTGGATTTTTACAAGCCAATCAGATATGATCTCCAAGAGAGAGGATGTTTTGAAAAGTGGCTCAATGATAAGTAAAGGGGAGCAACAGGAGCTTTGATATTAGTTTGTATCCAGATGGTTATCAGGATCACTCTCAACATTTAATGGATCTAAGTTGGTCCAGACACATCTTCTGATTTATTTTAGGAAGATCCCCTCAGGAGGTTTATAATCCTGATGACAGACAGACAGACAGACCCTGGTAAAAACACAACCTCCTTGTCAGAGGTAAAAACAAGCAATAAAATCAGATTCTCACACAAAAATAAATCAAACAAAAACTAAAACACTGAGGGAGACAAGAAGGCATCTTTCATTTTAGAAAAAATGAGGGTATATTTTAAAATCCACCTAATTTTCAAAGATAACGGGTCCCTTTGAGGGAACTTAATCCTTCAACATATTGGGGGGGGCTTCAAGTGTCATTGACTTTATTGGATAAAGCAACGGCTGAGAGAGAAATCCAGTGAGTGGGGGTTAAAATGTATCTGTATCAGAGATATCTATATCTATATATATATGGTCTGATTGTCTGATGGATTTCCAGGCCATCCGATGTGGGTCTGCTCGCTGTGACTGCCAACAACATCATCACCATCAACAAGGTGAATGGAAAGCTCTCTGAATGTCACTGTGAAGGACGAGTCAGCACTTAACAAGCCGCTCTGCTACAACACTGTGTGTTTGTCAGGACCAAAATGTGTTCGACTCCAAGAAGAAGGTTAAACTGACCAACGCTGAAGGTGTAGAATACAAGCTGGCCAAAAAGCAGCTGCAAGCCATCGACTTCAACAAGGCTCTGCTGGCCATGTACACCAACCAGGTACCACCGTGAGAAGCTGCTGTGACTGTGCTCCAGTCCCTCTGTGATCTTCATTCTCCGTCTGCTTCTTGTCTGCCTCCAGGCCGACCAGTGCAGGAAGCTGTCGTCCAGCCTTCAGTCTCAGAATCCCCGTCACCCGCTGCCCGTCCTCATCCAGGTGGCTCAGCTGTGCAGAGAGAAGCAGCACAGCCGGGCCGTGGAGCTGCTGCAGGTAAAAACTGGGCCGTGGAGCTGCTCCAGGTAAAAACTGGGCCGTGGAGCTGCTCCAGGTGGAACCACAAGCTCATCCTTGATAAACATCTGTAATATTCACACACTGGTGCAAGTGTATGGAAATGTGTAGGAAACGAAGAGCATCAACATCAGAAGTGGATTGTTTGTATTGAAACCACAATAGAATTAAAAGTTTCCTCACCTTGGAGGGACGGAGCAGTATACAGTAGTTCTAGATGAATTTATTCAGTCCATTCATCAGCATGCTGGAGGGTCAGGTCGTTGTGATTGTTTGTTGTTGACCTGTACGTTACAATGAAGTGGCTGCAGTGTGCAGAGAAACTGGGATATTTGCATTGCTTTATTATCCTGTCATGGTAAAATATCTGCAGGGAGTTAGTGTGTTTTTAGATCTCCTGTAAATAAGTTGAAACATTTTCAGTATGGAAGAAGTTGTTTGATCTTGATTCATGTGGGACATTTGTATTTTGAGTAGTTGTGCAAACGGACCTTTCTTTGTTTTTCCAGCAATTCTCAGATCAGAATCCAGAGAAGGCTTCTGGTATCAAACTGACGATGGCACAGCTCTACTTAGTACAAGGTGCTGCCCTGCACACACTCGGAGTACTATCAGACAACAATAAGACAACCTGGATAGCTGGTTGAAAGCACTAGTACAGTATTTTAGCTGATTGGATTCACAGACTTTGACTTGCTTTTGCTTTTCAGGTCATGTAACGAAAGCTTGTGATGTCCTGAGATCCATTGAAGAGTTCAAGCACAAATCAGGGATGGTGAGACGAAACACAGCAGCGTGAAGTTGAGGGAAAAGGAATGTTCTTTTTGCTGTGGTCTGATTGAGAATGTTGATGTGACCCTTCAGGTTTCAGCTCTGGTGAGCATGTACTCCCATGAAGAAGACATTGACAGTGCCATCGATATTTTCAAACAAGCTATCGAGCATTTCCAGTCTGAACAGGTCTGTACTCACTTCTCTTCTATCATGGAAGATTGATCTGGATTTATTAGGACTGTTGAGTTAATGTGTGATTAAAAACACATCAGTCAATTAATGCAGACTGTTTCTTTATCAGACGTTGATTCAGTTGTTTTTTTAAAAGACCTATTACTCTTAAAGCACACAATCCATGTTAAACATGCAGACAGGGAACAGAAGTCAAGTATGGATGGTGTGTGTGCTGCTGGATGTACTCTCTGCTGTCCTCCCATCTGGTCTCCTCGTTTCTGCTTCTTGGAGGCCGGCCTTCACAGTGGATCGCCAAATGACACGTTTCATCTCACCCATGATGCTGATGGCTCTGTGTGTCTGCTGTTTCCACCTCCACAGCCCGGCTCTGCTGCACATTTGGCTCTCGTGCGAGAAGCTGCCAACTTCAAACTGAAGTATGGAAGGAAAAAAGAAGCTATCAGCGACCTGGAGCAGCTGTGGAAGCAAGTTTAATGTTGTGGAAGAAGAGTTTAATGTCTTGGAAGAAGAGTTTAAGAGTTTAATGTCGGTGAAGAAGAGTTTAAGAGTTTAATGTCGTGGAAGTAGTTTGCCTTGCAGCTGTTATTTGTGATTCTTGTCAGCAGGATGCTGAGAAGCGTGATATTTTTTCCATAACGGCTGAATGAACACCACAGCAACATCTTTTCAATGAATCTTTTATTTTTATTAGACAAAACACCAACGACGTCCACACACTGGCACAGCTCATCTCTGCGTACTCTCTGGTGGACACCGACAAAGCCAAATCGTATCCTTTGATTCACTGAGTCTTGTGAAAGAGTTCACAGCTCAAATAGTAATAATAATAAAATAAGATTTGTTGTAAATCCAGCTCACTGTTCAGGCGAGTTTCACAATGAGCCTGATCCGATCCATTCATGAAGTCCCTCCTTAGCAGCCGTCCTCAGCCTCAGCAGACACCTTCCTTCTGCAGACACCATGTCCTTCAACGTGGACGTGGACGAGCTGGAGAACTCCCATGGAGCCACGTACGTCAGGAAAAAGGCTGCTAAAGTTGTTGGAGAAAACCCACCCAAAGAGCAAAGGTCAGTTGAGGCTACACTGGTGCAGCATCCTGTTGAACAGAGGGCGTAAATTTTATATTTCTGCCTGTATTTTCCTCACAGCCAAGTCGAAATCAAAAAGAAGAGGAAGAAGAAGAAAGGTACTTCACGAGCACGTCTCCTGAAGATGTAACCAGTCAGTCACCTTTAGGCTTCTCTTCAGTTAGAATGTGTGAACTTCCACTGCGGGAAAGGCAGGAGCCAGGAAAAGAAGAAACTAATGGTCATTTTTCAATTCTGATGTTGGGTGAAAGTTTATTCTTGTAGTCCATCTGTTTTCCAGAGGAGACTTTCTAAACTGCCACAGATGATAAAATGATTTCAGAATTGAATCATAACAATTCTGTTCAATAATGAAAAAAACAATCACCCAGTAAACTTGTGGGAACTGTAAGGCCTTTGCTTTCAGTGTATTGTCGTTGCCACTCATCTTCTTTGTAGGGAAACTGCCCAAGAACTGCGACCCTAAAGCCACCCCGGACCCCGAGAGGTGGCTGCCCATGAGGGAGCGCTCCTACTACCGAGGCAAGAAGAAAGGCAAGAAGAAGGAGCAGATTGGAAAAGGCACACAGGGAGCCACAGCAGGAGCATCAGCAGAACTGTGAGTGTGGTCAGGTTCTCTCAGGGTGAAGGTCTCAGCTCAAGAGGCCAGAACTCTATCTTGGAGGTTGTTGAGAGGTTGTCTTCAGGAAATGAACAAATGTAAAGAAGGAATGAGGCAGAAGACAGAATGTGGGGTTTTGTTTTTGTTGGAGAAGTTGATTGACCTCATGACAGAACAAAGTTCCTTTCACTATTTTCAATGTTCTCCAAAAAAGTGATCAGTGATTGAGCTGCCGGTGAATATGCCAGACAATAACCACCGTTTC
>OMNM01010836.1:2831-20160 GCA_900302745.1 Parablennius parvicornis | reverse complement strand
ATGAGGACCAATATCCTCAAGCTCTTTGTTCCTCTGGAGAGATGTATGCCACATAGTAAACAAATAATTGTTCCAATTGTTTTAATTGTATTATTTACAAGGGAAACACAATCAAAAATGTATAAGTAGAATTTAAAATAAATATTTTCTCAACAAGTATTGAAAAGAAAATATCACTTTTAGAAAAACTATAAATGCAGCTGGTCCAAAGATGAGTGGGCTTCATAAAAAAGAAAAAAAAAGAAAAAGAAAAATACATTTAGCAGCTCTTAAAGTACCCATTGTGTTTAAAATCCTTAATTTATTGTTTTATGTCTGTTAAGCTTATGAAGTAGGTTTAAAAGGTTTGCGGGGGTGATCAAGTCCCTCCACACTGCAATGGAAAATACTTTAAGAGAAAACGTCTGTTTTCAATTTTCAAGTGCACGCCAGAGCTTGATGTCTGATTAACCAAAGCAGAAGTAAGGTCAGATGTATACATGTCAGTATGGAGGTGGAGATGTATTGAACATACTGGCAGCTTGGTGAGAGGAGGGTTGCTGACATGCCGGCCGAACACCTCCTCCTGGAACTGCAGCAGCTGGACCACCAGGCTGGACAGGGACTTGTTGGTGGGAGGCTCGGCCTGGATGTACTGAGGAGACAGACACAGACAGCAGCTTCATAAACTAACTAGTGATCTGCTGGCTGCTAGAAAAGGATGAAAGTTTGATTGCGGTTATTGCTACATAGATAACAGGGCGCCGTGATGCAATGAGGGAATGTGGAGTGAATTCACACACATTAATTAAATTATTATTTATTTAATTATTTATTTAATTTGAGAGGGGCTTGTGTATTCAATTTGACTCGGGTGCCTGGACCCCCGCGCGGTGCTCCGCGTTATTGATCCCCGGCCGAGGATCCAGAGAGCGGCGCGCGCCACACAGCCAACATCTGGATCCGAGCTGCTGCGTCGCGAGCCCGCTAAGCTAGCCGGCTAGCTAGCTGGCTGCTCCCGCTCAATCGCCCTTTAAAACAACATCGCGGCCCCTGGTACCACAATGTATACTGCTTCTGGTTGGGGCTAGCCCCGCTTAGGCGCCAGGAGACCGCCGGGAGCATCCGCATCTGTTGCAGCTGTCGGCTCAGCATCCTTTTGTATACTGGCTGAAGTGAATCAAACAGCTGGACGCGGAGCAGCGCCCTCCCTCCTCTCTTTGTCACTGGCTCTGCCCACAGAGGCAGGAGACCAGGGCGCTCACTGGGTATGATTAGAAAACATGCGCTCGGTACCTTTTTGTAATTCTTTCCCAGCCAGACGCGGACATTATCAAACTGAGAAACGGTATCAGACGCTTCGAAATATTTTACATTCGGGCCGCCGTCTTTCTTCCGCACCGCCATCTTTGCCTGCAGACAACTAGTCGACGTTGGCTGCCACCCAGTGGCCGCAGTGCGCTACTGCAGCTGCAATGACTGTAATGGCTGCTAGTGTCCAGAAGGGGGCGGAGTAGCGCAGCTCATGTTTTTAATGCGCTATGACCATGTTATCTTGTTACAGGACTGGATCATCATTTCAAATACAGTAACGTGTAAGCAATTTGTAAATGACGCAGTGGGTAAAGGCGAGGCTTATTTTAAGTGATTAATGTGCCTCTGACTATTTTTCAATACATAACCTTGTGGTGGATGAAGACTGCTGTAAGATTAAATGTATCATTAATTGTGACTTTGAACTTACGCGGAGTTTGAAGCTGACTTAAGTGAGTGATGAAGCATAAATATTTTAAACTGCACAATACTGAGTGTATATTTGACTGCTCTTAATAAAAGAGAACAAATATTGAAGACATGTTATTCTGTGTGAGGTCTCTGTGAATTTCCCCACAGGGATGAATAAATATATCTATTTATCTATCTTCAGTTAATTAAAACCACAATTGGCTTGGTGATTCTATAGATATGTATTAATTCAAAAAACGAATGAGTTTTATGTAAAAAAAAAAAGAAAAAAGAAAAAAAAAGAAAAGCAAACATACAGAAACATTTTATTGCTATGGCCATAATGCCATTGTTGATCAGTTTGAAATAAGGAGATAAACACAAAAAAAACCTTCCAAAAAAGTTGACAGTTGTATCATGTATTATAAATGACATTTGTAAGTTTCTACAGTTCTGTTTTTGATTTCATATGCAACACAATTTTCAGACTGGGGCAGCACATATTGCTGCCAGTGCATATTGTAGGTGATGCTATAAAGCATGACTGAACCTGTTTGTAAACTGACTCTCAAACAACCTTTACCGGAGGATTCCAGTCTTTCACATTATGTTTTCAATTTCTGAATACCTGAGACACTGACATGGCCTGTGGGTTGAGCCAGCCCAGAGGAGGCGGAAAGGAACACCTTGAATTTGTTAAGTAAGAGGATGAAAAAATTAATAGCAATTTAATTTTTAATCTGCTGTGAATGACCTCCTCCTCAATGAAATGGCCTCTTTCACCAGGGCAGAGTTAGTATGCTGGTGGAGCGTTTCAGGGAAACGACAAATATGAGATGATCAGTTTCTGATTCACTGACAATAAGCGGTCACGCTGTATTTGCCAAAGACTTGGTTTTAATAATTTATGTGATTGTCCCCTCTTTATTATTTATTTTTTCATTTGTCTTTTCTTCTCAGTGTTGCAGAGCACTTTGTTTTTGGTGATGACGTGTCTCTATTCAGCTCTCTTATTAAAAACCTGGAGCACAAAGTTTAGGAGAAAGTGGAACCAATCTGGAAATTTGTCAGTGGAAATGTTCTTGTTTTTGTTGTTGTTTTGTGCAAACTGTGGTTCCCGTATGGTGGGGAAGCAGTTTGCATAATCATATCAAAGAAAGGTCTTCTATAGTTTTAATTCTGTACCGGGGGGACTTTCTGTGAGGTGTTTGCATGTTCTTCCCGTGCACACTTCAGTTTCCCTTTTGTTGTTAATTGTGTGATTCTAAATTGTGCGTCGGTGGGAATGCGAGTGTGATTGTCTGCCTCTGCGTGATCAATGATTGCTCATTGTAAACTGTGAACAAGATGGGTGGATTGTTAATTGTTTTCTCAAATAGGTTTGTCAGTATTTTATTCGTATTTGTATTTTCTTCTATTATGTTCTAACGTAGACTATGCCTTCTCAATTTGCCCTGTATAACTCGCCCAATAGCTAAAGAGCTAAACCAATAATAAATGCAGATTATGTCGTGTATGTTTCCTTCATATGCCTGTCGAACTTTATGCAAGAGAGATATTTCTCATCACAAGAAGCTTTTAAATGATGACCAAGTTGACAGCTGAGAAAAATATAGTGTAAGGGAATTTTTCTTACTTTGAGTTCAATTATTTTAGCTGTTTGGGGCCCTCAGGAAGAGATTGCTGACATGATCTAATGATCTGTGTGTCTGTGCAGTTTTAGGAGGAAAACGGGCCAGAGTCCTTAGATAAATGCAGCAGATGGACTATGGCCCAGAAAAAAGGTTTTCTTGTTGCTCCGTGTACATGTGTGCATCGTTACGTCTCAAACCTTTGAAATAAAAGTATTGAAGTAGCAAGCACTACAGTGCACAATAATGGTACAACATGAGGAGTGGCAGCTCATTTAAAAAGGTCACATGTAATCCCCTAATGTTCTCTATTAGAATTACAATATATTCTGCATTTGTCATCTCTTGATTGATAAAGTTTGAAATGCTGTGTCTGATTTATATTTACTTGATCACAGATGTAAGTGATACACACTCGGTCCTGGATTTATTATTGTATTAAGAGGATCATAACAAATTCCTTCATATGCAAAAATATACTGTATATGAGTAAAATAACTATCTAACCTCAAACAGCCCGTCATATGTTGGAGTTTCTATCCATACATATTTACATTGCAGCACTGCAGGATTGTTTTATTATCACAACCCCAATAAAAAGTGGATTCTGGATAGTACTTTGAATAAACAGAGACTCTTTTTGGCAAAGTCACATGAAATTCAATAGAAATGAATGTCCAGAAATAACCAAGCAAAATATAGATACAACATACTTTTGTATGTCTTCGACCTTTACCAGTTGTCATGTGATTCAAGGCTGAAATTAACATTCATTATCAAAAAATATGTGTTTTACTGCATGTGGAGTTCTGTACGGGGGTGTGATTGTAACCAGAACTCATTTAAGATTTTTTTTTTTGCAGGTACTGTCCTTATAAAAACCTGATTTTCATGAGTTAGAAAAATAATCCCTTAGCTACTCTTTACGATCTGTGTGTGTGTGCATGTGTGCGTGTCTGTATGTTTCTGTCTGTCTGTGTGTGTGTGTGTGTGTGTGTGTGTGTATGTGTGTGTGCGTGTGTGTGTGTGTTTCCCTCCACTATAATGTGTATGAACGTCAAAAGCAATGAAATTCCTATGCAGTTATTGGAACTTTATCCAGCTTCGCAACTTTCTGGAGCCAATCCCAGCTGATAGTCTAATGGACGAAGGCAGATTATACATCGTAGTGTTTTCTGGCCACCGTCTGTTATTTTACATGTAAAGGTGGGTCTATAATTTGTTGCTGCAAGCACCCTCATCTTTAGATGACACGAGGTCTTGCAAATTAAACCTTAAATGTATCAAACTGTGAGTTTACCAGACACTGGTTAAGCAGATTTATTTTACTTCAGTCAAATTGAGGCGAAGCGTTTCTCTCTTTAACAGTCGCTATGCAGAGTAAAACCTGCCAGCTGGCTGTAGATTCATATTTTGATGGACAGCACTAAGTATTGAAGTAAATAAGCCCATTTCTCCTGAAGTACTGATTTCCTTTCTTAATTTCTGAAGAAAAAGATTGGTTATGTTGCACAGCTGCTGTGATAGATCTGAAGAGCGGTAGATGAAGGATTTTCAGCCTGTGTGGCTCTTTGTCAAGGCGTAGTTGAAGTTTTTTGGAGTTCCTTTGGGCCTGAAATCAGAAAAATGTCTTTAAGGATGAAAAGGGGATTTCGCCCCCCGAGTGTGAGCTACTTTCAGCGCCGCCAATGGCTTTTTGCATTGTGACGTACATTTCCCAGCTTTCAGCAGGCCACATATCCCTCATAAACCCCCCCTCCCCCCGACTCTTGCTCCACTGTAACGAGCCCAGTACACAGTAGCTTTCTATTTTTACGAGCCCGCTAAGCACAGGGTTTTAACTTTGTCAGTGCGTCGGCACTACACAGTCAGTGAAATGCAACAGAGAGCCCACTTTGGATGGGAAGTTAAATCTTAATTGTACAGAAGTATGGATGATTTCATGGTTGCAGTGGGTGGAGAGGCACTGAGCAAATCAAGGGAGGCTTTATAGATTCACCTGAGGACAGAGTGGAGCTGAATCAGTCGGGTGTCAGCTTGTATCAGGGTGCAGCTTCAGCGGCAGCCCGCCAGCCAGTAAGAAAAAAGAAACTACAGCATTCTTTTCCTGTTTTGTTTTGGGTCACAAATATTCTCTCATGTGACAGTAGAGGCTGTAAATCATGTTCGATTTGTCTGATGCAAACATTTTTGTTTCGAATGAATGTCCACAAGATAAAAATGGGCATGTTATCAGATCTGACAGCGGTGACCTGTGTTTTGAGTACACCACCGTTCCTCTATAGGAGCCGCTGGCTGTACAGTAATGCATGATCTAAACATATCTGTGTCAGACAGCTGTGAGCTGCAAAGATAATTTTATTGGCGTACATGTCATACATGCTCTTGATGACAAGGCAACATAATCAAACAGACAGCCACAACGCGCATATTGATGATACAGATCCCACCGGGGGAGCAGAGTCAGAATATCAGTGAAATATCTGAGTATCGGATTTTGTTTTGTGGTGTTAACACACATGTAAACTCATTGAGTAATTTCATTGTTCCAGTGTACACATCACAACCATAGTAACATACAGTGTTAGTGGGTACTCTGCCATCAGTGGTGAGTGAAAAAAGAAGATTTAATTTGAGCCAGCAAAACAAGTAACAAGTAATTTAACAAGTAAACAAAATGATCTGTCTGACGCAAAATGATCACTGTGGACACAAATGTAGAAGTTGTGCAATGTTGGATCGATGGCAGGTACTATTCAAATGATACACTACTGTGGATGTAGCAGGACCGATAATTATGTGGGGTAGGAAGCTTGACCAACTGTATGGTAGGATTTGTAGTTTTGCATCTCAGTGATCGCACTCGCTTGTAAATGGAAAAAAAAACTAAAAACAAAGTGCAACAACTTGAAATACAGTAGTCGGACTGCATCATCAAGGTTTTTGTGTGACCCGCAGTCTGAATCTTAAATATATTCAGCATCATTAAAATTATTGTAATCCTCACATCACATTTGCATTTCTGCTCATGAAAAGAATATTATTTAAATAGCAGCCAGCCAATTTTCTGCCAAAAGACTAATCCATTAATGAAATGATTTCAGCCCTTGTATTCGTGAATAGAAGAGTGCGTGACGATAATGCTCAGCTCCGTCCTGCATTAGTGTCTGTCGCTTCGAGTGCTCCAGTGTTCAGCCGAGTAAGACTAGATATTACATATGAAAACCCAAATACATTAAGGCGCAATTAAAGTCAGTCCACTCTCATAAAGGTCTGCACCCTATGAAAGAGAGGGCAGACCATTTTAAAGGTTAGGTTAGTAAGGGCAACTGTTCTCCAGGGAAGAGCTCTCATGCTCACTGGTAATGTGTCCCTGGTGGAATTTTCTTCATTGTGTATGTCTGGATGTGCATCGCATATGTAACATTGCAGAGGCCTATGAATGGGCCGTTGAGTGTGAATCATCTCAGATGGAAGATTATTGAGGATTACCAAGAAATACCAGGATTTGTAGTCCAATTTTGACCTTGTTTGTTGCTGCAGGACTACTTTCTTTTAGATTTAACAGTGGATGTTCTCATTTCAGGGCCTGAAAGAGTTGGGGGAAAGTAATATTTTTCGACAGCAGCAAGCACGTGTGAAAACTCACCTCTTACATACATTTTGCTGGAATATAAAGCCCAGAATGGCACCACTGTGGGCAAATTTATGAAATTATAGCCAGAGGAATAGAGGAGTGGGTAGAGGTGAGAAACCCTGTGGAGGAATCACACGCAGATAAACAACAGAATATCACACAGGAGACCTGGTTAATTGAATAAATCGTGAGCAGGCAGTGCTGCCTACCAGGATATTAATGAAACCTTGAAGTTTTGTTTTGGCAAAGGAGGGAACAAATCCCAAACATGCTTTAAAAAAAAGATATGCACACAATACAAGGAAAAATATTATACCTTTAATTTCTTCTATAAATAATTGTAACTCCAAACATTTTGGTTGAAGGAAAATATAAAGTTTCAGAGCTGAAGACATTCGAAAAACTATCATATGCTGATTGAATCGTCAGAAACACTGCAAATTCATGGGACTTGAACAGCTCTTTCCACATCGACACTTTACTGACTGAAAACACTGAACTTGGGAGTGATTCAAGTTTTTCAGCCTATAAGGGACTCATGAAGCGTTTAAAGGAACGTGAACTGGCCAAATTACTCCATTAGTGCAGGTGATAAAGCTGCACCATGGTGGATTTGTTCACCGGACTGACGCCTGCTGGGAGTGAACGGCTTGCTTGGTCTCCACGGTGATGAACGCGTGAGAGAGTTGAGGTATCCATGGGAGACGGTGGGCGAGATGGGATCCCCGGGGAGCTTGTTGGAGGAGGAGGTGAAGGAGAGCTTAACATCTCCACTGGTAAAGAAATTCGAAAAACAAAGAGTGGGAAAAGGACCAGCAGAAAACACACAATGTCTGATAGACAAACATATCACTATTTCCTTAGAATTTTAACAAGCAAAAGAATCTGAAGCTGTTATGCATCATGAGCGTGATTGAAATGTAAAAAAGGAGTTTTCAACTTGACAAAAAATGTAGCACACATGTTTTTCATTTCCAGGGACAACAAAGGATCCAAAAAGTGTATCCTTTGAAGCCTCAAATATCTCACCATTCGTAGGCCTCATATTACCCATGATGAGCTACTATACAGACTCATCTAGCTACTTTTTTTCTTTTTCAAACCGTGCAACATTTTCTGTGGATATTGCAAACTTTAGGAGATTCTGACATGAAAGCAATGATCTTCTAAATTAGTAGCATTCTGAAGGCGCTCTAGTCCAGCAGTTCCTTCCGGCTGCATCCAGACAGCTAATTATTCAGCCTGGTGCATAATTTTAGCTTGCTGGATTGAAACCTTCAGACATTATAAACTGAAAATACAGCATTTCTCTACTGTAATTTACATTACAATATACACATTGTCAATCATGCATATTACACAATTACATTTACCAACTTTTAGGAAAGAAAATAGATTCTTTATTCTTTTCTTTACTAGTGAGTTGGAGACAACGTGTGACTTACACAACAATTCTGTCAATCATCTTCAGCCCCACCAGTATTTAGTTCTGGACAATGCAGCTGAAACATGATCTATGGGTGAGGAAAACATTTTCAAGTGTAAGTTTTGTCAAAGTTATGAAGAAACAAAATGTATGTGATTGTGGAGGCGAGTGAAGTATCTCGAGCTTGTCAAGCCTCCAGTTCCATTTTACATTACAGGGATGAGACCATCGTGGGTGATGAGGCCAGAAATGTCCTTTGAATGGTCTCGTGTTAATTTCCCCAGCTTTCAGAGGGGCTGTCCTTCAAAGGGGGCAAAATAATTGATACATGGTTCCAACACTTATTTTTAGGTTTTTTTGTGATGTCAAGTCTTCTGACGTCAGATATCTAGTGAGCACAGAAAGACCTGCCTTTCTCAATAGATGAAAATTAGAACATAATCTGGTTCTAATCTCTGTACATAAATCTCTCTGCGCAAAATACAATAGTACATTGCTGGGGAAAAAGGAGACTTTGAATACAAGCCAGTGGCCACTTTCATTTATATTGACAGTGGGTGTAGATAGGGCTCCATTTCATAGCAATACCATAGTGTGCGCTTACACACACAAAGACACACACACACACACTCATCAGTGGCAGTCTGTCACACACTCCCTTGTAATCTTGTGTGCTTCGGCACCAGGTCAGGTATAATTGGCTGCAGTATGTGTGCCTGTGCTAACGCTCTCTGGAGCCCAAAGAGGTCAGGTAAGTCAGGGTTCATTAGTGTAGCAGTCATACTGCCACCACAGTTCCCCTGAGTATCTGTAGGCTCTTCTTTTGTCTGTACCTCCCCACAAAACCAACCTGGTTTTTGAGCGTTTTTTTCTGAATTGAAAATGTCTACCTTTCAATCGTACATAAATATTGTACATCATGCCATATGCACTATTTGTATGTGATATAAGAGATTGAACTGCATCATCCACTCGATGCACTAGATGATGCCTTCGGTGATCATGCACAGCCATGTCCCATTATTAGTTTTCTCATTTCCAGAGATAGGGATAAGATGGAGGGAGTCCTATAGGCTGCACACTTTCCCCACTGTCTCTCTCTGATGGGCTTCTGGTGATGGATGAGGTGGACCCGATCTAAAAGCGAGAGAAAATGAAGCTTTCATTAGACGGCGTAACCGGGCAGTTGTGTGCCATCTCCCAGAGCCTCTCTCCCAGCACTCAGACACATTATCTGTACCCAAACAACAACAACAACTCCTTTTAAAATGGAATCAATGCGTTGTTCTCTCACAGCCAACTCTGCACTTTCACTCACCCAACCCTGAGTCAATTTTCAGGACGAGACGAAGGAAAGGAGCTTTCTTTGAAATCTAGGAGCTGCTCTCTTGGTTTTCACTGTGATAAGGGGTTTAATCACTCCTCCGTGCCTCTTTTGGGCACCTTTAACGTAAAAGGAATGTGGAGGAGAAAGACCCCCGGGAACATGAAACCTAACTGCATAACAGGCAGTGATTATCGATTTAAAGGATCGAGAGGCCTTGTGGGAGTGCAATCAATCAGAGAAGGGAATATGTTTACGTCTAAAGCAAACATGGCCGACTGTAAATCTGAGGTGGATAAAAGTCTTGGAAATATGTGCTACATTCTCTCTGTAGGGCTTTGTGTGTCACCCATAAGTTGCTTCGCTTTAACCAAGAATTTACAGGGAAATTTTACCCTCTTGTCTGGTGACGCCACTCTTCTGTTCGCGTATGACTTGAGGCTTGAGGTTTCCAGCTGCCAATCATTTCCATGAATTAAATTTTATTGTGACTTCCTCCACCAACAAACTACTTTCTGTTGGGTCCCAGTCCGTATAATCCTACAGTCTATAAGTTCACTACAAGTTCAAGGTGAAGGTGTTCAGAAGCACTTGTGAAGAAGTGAGAGGTTCTCTAAACATCCAGTCTGCCTTCTTTGAAGTTGTAAAGAAAGAAAATAGACGAACGAGACAAAAGGGAAAGTCCACCCTGGATTCCAGAGGATGGAAATTAAAGCTGTTTAATTTCTACAGCTGTGATAAAATATTCAGCGTATTATAACAAAGTTGAAACCATATTTAAAGCATTTCTCTGCTGCTCTGTCTCTCCTCAGTCTATCTCTCCTCTGCCAGACAGCCAATAAACCGTACTAAATATTGATGGAAATTTTCAGAGATTTTCCTGCTTCACAAACATGTTTGATCTTCATTCATTTGCTCTCACAAGTGTTTTTTCTCAAATTCCCTTTTTGCCCCTCTGAAGGCATGAATTCTTCCAAAGTAGCTCATCATTCAACATCTTAGTCAAAGAATCGGATGCATTGTTGAAAACTTAAAACATGTCTGAGGTAAGTTTATGCACCTTTAAGCATTTTGGGACATATTTGTACATTGTTTGAAGGTCAATCAATCAATCAAACCTGCACACAATACAGCTGACAAAACATAAAGAAGTGCATGGTTTGAAAAGGGGATCGATGAAGCAAATGCTTTTATAATTCCAAAGCCTCCACTTACCCTCACAAGACACAACATCACAATATACAATAATAACACAAAACCTTCACAACAAGACAACAACCAGCCCAAACACCCTCTGACCCCACACCCCTCTCCCTTAATGCTCACAGCTCAGGGCATCAGTCTCTCTCTTCTAAATATTTTTTCATCACATTTCTTTTGAACATTTTTTTTAAAATTGGATAATGGTAGAGCAAGCTTTGAGCTCCTCAGCCAAACCATTCCACAAGACAACTCCCCGTACTGAAATGCACATAGATTTTAAAGTCATTCTAACTATTGGTTGGTACAGTTTGTTACTCCCCATCAGGTTGTATGGAAGGTGCGCATCTCTATCGCAAAATAATGTTGGGATATTTGAGGGTAGAGATTTTTTTGATGCCCTAAACATTATTTGAGCAGTTTTATATTTCACCAAGTCAATTAATTTTAAAATAGATTATTTAAAAAAAAAAGTGGATTAGTATGATCATTATATTTTCCTTTATGAAAAACTCTTATAGCCTTTTTTTGTGGAGTGATTAGAGGTAATAAAGTAGACTTATAACAATTTCCCCAGACTTCAACACAATAGGTTAAATACGACATCACAAATGAATGGTACAGTATCATTAGGGCATTGTGATTGAGAGCATGGCTAACTCTCCTCATAGCACCCACACATTTTGCAACTTTTGTGCTCAAATAACTAATATGAGTTATTAGTTCAAGTTTCCAAGAGAGCTTCTCATCTATCACAACCCCTAAAAATACATTTTGTTGAACTCTTTCAATTGTTATGTTATCAATGGATAATTGTACAGTACTGTCTTTTTTTCAGTTTCCAAAAAACATAAATTTTGTCTTTTTTAAGTTCAATGATAACTAATTTTCATTAAACCAGTATTTTAGTTTATTCATTTCCTCAGTTATTTGTTCTAAAAGTTGCTCCATGTTATTTCCTGAAGAAATAATATTTGTGTCGTCCACAAAAAGTACAAATTTCATTAATTTTTATATTTTAACAATGTCATTAATATACATGATGGACATAGTAGGCCCCTGTATCGAACCTTGAGGAACACCACATTTTATAATTCTGTGCTCTGATTAATATTGCTCGATTTGTACAAACTGAGGTCTCTCAGCGAAGAAGCTCTGTAACAATTGCTTAGGTATACCCCTAATGCCATAGGTCTCCAACTTATTAATTAATATATGATGATCTAAGGTGTCAAAAGCTTTCTGGAGACCAATAAAAATTCCTAGTACAATTTTTTTTCTATACAATTTGAAATTGATTCTATTAAATCAATTAAATCATTAAATCGATTAAAGCAAGAGATGTTGACCTATTCTGTCTGAATCCATATTGGCTATCAGATAATGAATTATGTTTTTCAATAAAGTTTTGAAGTCTTGTGTAGAATATTTTTTCTAATATTTTGGAGAATTGTGGCAGGAGAGATACAGAGCAGTAATTGGTAAAAAGATGTTTATCATCGGCTTTGTGTAACGGAATGATTTTTGCTATTTTCATTTTGGAGGGAAATTGGCCACTCTGAAGAGATACTTTGCAGATATATGTAAATGGTTTAATGCTACACTCCTTTCAGTTTTCATATCAGTGTCATTAATGTCGCGTGATGTCTTGTTCTTACATTTTCGTATTACATCCAACACCTCCTCTTCAGTAACAGGAGCGAAAAACATTGACTTAGAATGGACTTCTATTAAGTTTATCATTGGTTCATTGTTTATGAGAATTGTTTTTACCAGTTCAGGTCCAACGTTAAACAAATTGTTAAACCCCGCAGCAATTTCTTCCCTGTCCCTTATGTTTGAATTATTTTCCACAAAGTACTCGGGATAGCATGAGCTAGGTCATATCAAGGTCATATCAAGTGATTAAAGGAGACAGCGGTTTCATGTCAGAGGGTCCGGATTATGGGACTCCTTGTCAAGTTTATCACACTGTTTATATGGCAGCTCAAAACATGTGCCTTTTGTGAAGATTTAGTTTTTTTTTTTTCTGATCTTGTAACAATTTTTGATCACAGTATTGATTTGTTTTATGTTGTATTTTTCTATCACAGTTTATGATATTTTTGAGTCTCTATTGACATAGTATCCTTTGAGGAACATGACCTCTCAATAAAGGAGACATTCTCAAACAAATGACTTGTAAAATTGTTGTTTCCACTGTGAGTCTATTTTTTCCTGCTTAGAAAGGGAACAATCACATAAAAAGGTAAGTTTCTTTCAAATTCAGATAATTTGACTCAGAAGTTTCAGGAATGACCTGTCTTATTGAAACCTCTGACATTTGGTCTGTGCTCTTCTCTTTGCCAATGCAGTGTGTGCTGTCATCGTGAGGAGATCTAAAGAGCTCGATGAGGCCTTGAGAAGAAAGATAGTGAATGTTTTTGAGACACGTGTTTTGAAAAGATCTCTAAATCACCATGCGAAAAATTATCTGCAGGCAGCATAGCTTTATCCTGGACTGCCAGCAGCTGTGGCTCACTCAGGGGATTTGGTTCGATCCAGATTCCCACCTGTCTACATGCGTGTCCTTGTGCAAGATGCTGAATGCCAAATTATAATGGAGGTTGAGCACCATAGACAGCAGCTCCATTGGTGTGTGTGTGTGTGTGTGTGTGTGTGTGTGTGTGTGTGAGACTGATACTGTACACACCGCTGAAGTGGTGAAAACATGTTACATACAGTTACTGTTTTAACAGAATGACAAAGTTCAGTTCAAGAGCAGATCATATCATCCTGAAAGATTTGTTTCCAAGAATCTCTAAACCTTGTCAGAAAATATTTATGCATAAAACTGCATTTCTCTCATATGACACAGAGACTCCACAATCCCATCAAACCATAAGATTATGACCAACTGCCTAATATTGTGTAAATCTTTTGAATCCAGAGCAGTCATGACTCATGGACTAAACCTCAGAGGATGTGTTCTGGTATTTGACACTAAGATGTTACCACCAGATCCTGCTCATCCTGGAAGTTGAGAAGTGAGACCTCTGTGTCTCCACATCAGTGAACGTTGACCGAAAGTTCATTGCTTTTCCTTTCTTAAGCAACTGTTGTTGTGTACTGACCACTTCAGACCAGAAACTGCAGGAGAGCTGAAGTTTCGCTCTAACAACTATAGTTGTCAGCCATCACAATGTTATCCCTGTCAAATTCTCTAAAGTCCTTATACATCACTTTTTCTCTGCTCTAACATTTTAGCTTTGAGTAAAAAAAAGGTTTACCACACACAAAAAGGAGTGAAAAAAGGAAACTGTCAGCAGTATTCACCTCCTCTGTCAGTGAATGTTATGTAATGTCTGATCAGTGTTTATATTTGCATTAAGTTACAGTTTTTTTTGTGTATGTATGGCAGGTCAAGCTCGAGTCTTTTCACATCTACTTGCTTATAATGGACATGTACATGCTTGTGTATGTTTTGGTTAATGCTTCTATAATTGTGGGGATCTAAATCTGATTGCACACTAACCAATAGGGACTTGTGTCACCGTGGGGGCACAGTTAGATGTCCTAATTAGAGAATATACTTTTTTTGGGTGAATACATCTTTAATGACACTGAGGTTGAAAATCAGTTGGGGTTGGGGTTAATTAGGAAGTTGTTCCGGCTGAGTTCACAGTAAGTCTGCAAAAAATTAATTTAAGCCGATATCATACCCCCTTTCGGTTTGTATCTATCTCTTTATAGGGCCCAAAGCAGT
Organism: Parablennius parvicornis; assembly: GCA_900302745.1. Taxonomy (NCBI): domain Eukaryota; kingdom Metazoa; phylum Chordata; class Actinopteri; order Blenniiformes; family Blenniidae; genus Parablennius; species Parablennius parvicornis. Next base: position 5,493 of record OMNM01010836.1, on the reverse strand, counting down.
GATTACACTACATTTGTGAGGTCTGACCTACCCTATGGAGCACGAACAGATTTGGATGTATCACAGAGTTGGGTTAAAGCTCTTAGATATGCACTCTAGTTTGATGGGAAATGTTAGCGTAAGGGGCTAGGAAATGCATTATGTCATTGGAGAGGCTCCAAAAACAGTATGTGAGTGTCTGTATGTGCATGTCCGAGGGTAAAATATTGTAGTTGTTACAGAAGCAATGAGGCGATGTCATCCTGCTGACCCTTTGCAGGTCAAAACCATTTCAATCAAGCTCATTTAATCAGTGACGCACTCACAGACAAGTACTTTTGCCTGTGAATCCATGACCACTGCAGACGAGACACGTCACAGCACAGCTGCACACAGACACTCCACTCAGGCCAATAACTCACACGAATGCCGGACATGCAGTCTGCACTCCAGAGCCATAAACAACTTCTCATAAACTTAAGAGACGCACACATTTAAGATAAAAGTGCCGTAAAACACATCCATTTCAATTGGCACATCGAGAGACAATGCATGACCTCCTGCCTGATGCATTGTGAGGCACTGCATTATAATCATGAAGTGAATCTATCAAGTTTGTATAGCGTGTTCCTCTATTATAGTACATTTTTTATGTTGCAGAACACAATATAGGTCACCCTGTGCATGTGCATGTAACATGCACCCACTTTGTTAATTGCTTGGAATTAGATAAAAGAGGAGACGCAAAGATAATATTGTATAGAAACTTGTAGATAATCAATGCAAACACCCAGAACAACTCCTCTGTCCTCATTACCAGGCTCTTTGTTTTGTGCAGCTCTGCACCATTTTTTTTTAACAAGCATTCTATATAAAAGTCTTCATCTGATGATTTATTAATTAGGCTGCACTCATATTCATAGATAAGAATGGCTTGTTTGCAGGATTTATAGAACATTATCACCATAATCTGCTGTTTTTCTTTGCTATTCAGGTCATTATCCGGGGCTGCTATGTGTTTCAGGTGTGAGAGCAGCTTGTCCTACAGTTGGACGGTTAGCAGCTTGAATTCAGCTCCTCCTGTACATATGCCAGTGTCCTCAGGTAACGCTTTGAATCCCTGGCTGAACTTTTCTTTTAAATTCAGAATTAGTTTTGATTAGATTAAGTTACTGCTGTTTAATTTTAGTCATTTTCTGAGTGAAAGTCCTTTCTAAATATTTTTAAAACAAGCTTCTCATAGTGCAGCATATGAGCCTTTATATAAGACTCTACCATTAATATGCTTTTTGTTAAGTTGTTGGAATTTAGGTACATTATTATGTTACTAGCTTCTATTGCATTTTAATACATAAACATATTTTTCTTAAATTATTTAAGAGGCAGAGGTTTTAAGATTTCCTAATCTGATATGGCCCACAACAACATGCTTTTTGAGGATAATTAGTGCTTTTTAAGCATATGAGTGTGTGTGCCTTCATCCACTGTAAGCTGCATCATCTTTTCTCCCCCGTGATCATGAGTTGCATAGAAGTGTGGAAAAGCTGAATTTGTTGTGTCATTCCTTTAAATCTTCTTTTCATGTGTCACATATACAGTTAGATGTAACTTGTCATTTATAACCTCTAAAATGTTTTGTTTCTGTTGTTTGACCTATTTTATTCTGGAAACTGCACATACTGCACCTGGCATTTTCCTGCTGGCTCACAGGATTTGTAAGTAAGTGCTTCAGATTCCCCTCAGCATCTTTTGTAAAAGGCGTGACGTGAAGTATTTATTAGCAGTTTTCATGGTGCAACGTGTTTCACCGCTCCCTCTTTCTTTCTGAGGTATGAACTTTTGTTGCCACTTGATGTGAGCAGCTGGTGGAGTGTTAGACTGATGAAAGAAGGATGACAGCGGGATGGAGGGATGGGAGACAGAGGTGCAGGAGGAGGGGAGGGGGCTACCTGTATCAAACACTACTCTAATGAGCCATCTGTAGTGGCAGCCCTGTGGAGGCCACTCTGACCTGCTAACTTCAAAAAATTGAAAGCCGGTGTGCATAAAAACGCTGCCTGTGTTCAGCTCTTTAGTCACTCGTCCTATGGTGTGTCATGTTGGAGCAATGCAATGTGCAATATCTCACAGAGCAAAATTGTTTAATATTAGTTTAGTCAGTACAACTCACACTGCCTTATATGTACTTCTGCATAAATCAGGCCACAAATATGTAAATGATTTGCAATGAGCTTCAGTGAGACTGTTTGTTTTTTTTAGACTGAGGTATTTATTTTAAAGGTTTTCCAGGCATCAAGTCTCAAAGACTCTTATCTTTTGAGATGTTAATTTCCTTCCCCGGGTCTCATTGGGGTGAGGGTGACATTAGGCACAGTCAAAAAAGAGAGATGCAATCACTCACACTTACTGGAAATTTCAGACTCTCATTTAGCACCAGGGGCTTGTTTTTGGAAACTGAACTAAACTAAAACAAAAAATAAAATAAAATAAAATAAAATAAAATAAAATAAAATAAAATAAAATGAAATGAAAACAAAAACATATTGCTAATTGAATGTGACAAGAATGGGAGTGGGGGGTTTCATTAAGGGCCAAGGCTGTCTGTGACAGTTTTTATGTTGATTTTAAATATGCTTGCTGGAGAAGACAACAAAAATAAATCCAAACTTAAAATGATCAAGTT
>OMNM01010827.1:48534-63260 GCA_900302745.1 Parablennius parvicornis | reverse complement strand
CGGGCTCAGCCATCACGTCCTCTTGTGTGGGATTAGGAAACTCACTGACGCCTCCTGCAGGCCAGGCTGGAAAACCAGTTCCAGGATACAATGGTGAAAAAACACACACACACTCACACACCTGTTGACTTCAATCCAGCAAATACAAACAAATTAAAATCTAAGTTTCGAGCTGCAGACGACTGAAAACACAAAGTGGCTTTAATCCCCTGCAGATTATTTAATCCTCACATGATTTTCTCCCGTCTTGACTCTAGTCACCGTGATCGATGACGACATGCAGGAGGTGAAGCCGAGGACTCTGGGAAACATCGTGGTGAGGTGAGCGGAGTGAACGTGTCTGATTCAGCCATTAATTGGTTAATTTAACCCTTTAGTGTTCTCTTGGAAAAAATGACTTTTTAACACCCCAAACCTGGAACCTTTAACTGACTTTAAAGTTCACATTGAGTCTCTAAACTCATCTCAATAAATGACTTCAACACATCTGCACATTCAGATGACACTTTTTATTGGATTATCTCTTTAAAATACAACAGGACTCTTTAATTCCTTCAAATGGACACAGATTATTAATTGAAAAATACTTAGATTTGGACAAATTCTTCTCATCCAGACTTTTGAAAACACACTTTAAGTTATTTATCTTAAAAGAAACCTAGATTAAGTGTATTTCAAATAAAGTGAATGTTCTCTTTTAAAACAAGCAACCTAAACTCAATTTTCAAAAGTCTGGATTAGAAAGAATTATTGTCATAGTCAGTCAGTTTTGGTCTTTTGTATTTTTTTTTTTTTTTAAATAGTCTGTGTTTATTTAAAATGATTAAGGAGTCCTGCTGTAGTTCGAAGAGATAATCAAATAAAAACTAATCTGAGATTGCAGATTAATGCTTAGGTCTCCAGATGAGTTTAAAGACTCAAAATCAAGTTTAAAATTTAAGAAATATAAAAAATGTAAGAAATATAATGATTAAAAACTGTGATGTTCAGTTTCAGTGTTTTTTGTGTTTGTTTCATGAACTGAGGTAAATGAAGTTTGTATTTTGGATCTCAGGCTGCCGTTGCCGCCCGGAGCTGCTTTGTCTCTGTGGCAGAACCGCGACCTCTTCAAGACGCTCTACTTCTCCAAGTTTCCTGTGAGTTCTTGTCTTCTGCTGTGCGTGGTTAAAGCTCTTCCTCTAAATCAATCACATCTGAATCATACTTGTTTTAAAATTAAGTATGAAACCGATGAAGTTCTTCATTCAGTTATTTGATTTGTTTCTAAAATATATTATTGTAGTATTATTATGTAGAGTTTTTCATATTTATATGTTTTTGATCAGTTTTGACATTTTGATGTTTTCCGACTGTTGTTGCTGTTTTGGTGTGTGGTTGGACGGCGCCCTCTGGTGTTTACATCTCTCATTACAGAACACAAACTGATGACCATCTAGTGATGCATTATGGAAGTTTTTCAGGTTGTTTAGTCAAAGATACTGAACAGATTTCCTCCCAAAGTCTCATTTTGTAAATTCTTTCATATTTGGTCCCCCTCAGGGCTACTACGACACGATGGATGCCGGCTACGTGGACGAGGACGGCTTCCTGTACATCATGTCTCGGTCCGATGATGTCATCAACGTGGCTGGTCACAGACTGTCTGCTGGAGCTTTGGAGGAGGTGCAGTGACATTAACATCAGATTGAACTATCAGAGGAGGTGACAGATTCCTGACAGATTCAGGTGTGTGTGTGTGTGTGTGTGTGTGTGTTTTCAGTCGGTGCTGCTGCACCCTGCGGTGGCAGACTGCGCCGTGGTCGGCCTGGACGACGCCCTGAAGGGTCACGTCCCCTTGGCGCTGTGCGTGCTTAAACACGGTAAAGAAGATGAAGGTTTCTCTACATATCTTCTGTTATTTCTCTCTCTCCTTTGTTTTGCTGAGCGGCGCTGCTCGTGTTTTTCAGGCGAGCAGAAACCAGAGGAGGAGATCATAAGTGAGGTGGTGAAGCTGGTGAGAGACAACATCGGGCCGGTGGCCGCCTTCAAGAAGTTGCTGTTTGTCAGAGGATTGCCCAAGACGCGCTCCGGAAAGATTCCTCGCTCTTCTCTGGCCAACCTGGTCAACGGGAAGCCCTACAAGGTACAAGTTTCTGAAAATCTTGAACTCCTCCTCCTCAGTCTCTCATACATAGCTGCATTTCCTCTGTGTTAATGCTTTTCACCCTCAAACCTCACATTAAACCTCAGATTTTTCATGCATCTATTAACACATAGCGTCATTTCATCAACCCAGTTGCTTCCATATGGAAGGTAATAAGAGAGTAATTTTCCAGCAGAGGCTTGTTTCAAAGGGTTTTACCGTGTGAGAAAATTGTTACAGAAAATGGCATGTTGCTTTTAACGATGCACAGTGTCTAATAATTAATGTTTCGGTTGCTTTTTTTGAAATATTATATTGCAGCTAAATAATTTGTGTATGTTGCAGAAATGAGCAGACAATAATGCATGCAAACATACAGTATGCAGATGCATGGATGTAGTGTGTGTGTGTGTGTGTGTGTGTGCGTGTGTGTGTGTGCATGCACTCACACAGAACATGCGTGCACTGTATGCGTCCACATACTCATGTATGTAAACATGCAAATTCCTGCAACATTCACGAAATATTCAGCTCTAATGTAATGTTTTATTTCGAGGACATGCATGCAGCCACTCGCCCTGTTTGTAGTTGTTCGGCTTGTTTGTTTGAATAAATGTCTTTTTTTTTTCTTTTCAGAATTAGAATCAAATTGCATTCACAGAAAGTGTAAAAAAAATAGTGGATGGAAATTGTTTTGTGCATAAAGACAAATCCACTCTAGAGTGACTCTAAAAACTGTCCGTCCATATATTAGACTGCGGCAGCTGGAATGAAGTCGTGCATCACATAATCAATCCTCTGGATTCAAACTGGGGATATTTTCAAATGTTTTATCAGTGTACCCAGAATAAAAACATATAAATCACATTTCAGTACAAAACTAGTTGCAGACTATTAAAAAAAATTGACAATTTATATTGAACTCAAGTAAAAGACACAGGGAGAGTTTTCCTTTTCATTGATTAAATAGCTTGTAAAAGTTGCAATTATTAGAAAAGGAAAAAATCTCTCAAATAAGACGTTGAAATGGTGAAAATGATGGAAAATCATTTGTCTCCGGAACTTCCTGCAGGATTTGAGTGATGATGAAGTACATGTTTGTTTTTTCCAGATCACTCCGACTATCGAAGACCCTGAAGTGTTCAAAGACATCGAGAGGCAGGTGGAGGCCGCGCTGAGACCCGCTGCAGCCTAACTCCACCCGGAGCTCGCCCCCGGGTGGAGAAAATGAAGTCACTCCTTCATTGTAACCCTCTAACAGCTGCTAGTATGAGCATTTGTATTTTTTTTAAGCCCAGTTGGACAACTTTTTAACAAGCTTAATGAACCCCTTTATATGTAATGTGATTACTGTGAAACCACTGTACAGACTCTTTGAATAAAGACGACCTAACTCACTGACAGTAGATTTTCTTTTATTGACAATGAAAATTTGTTTGCTCACCACTTGACCAAAGTACAAGTAATAAATAAAAAAAAAAAAAAAAAAATCAATATGAACACAAAATAAAAATGATTCATCGTTCGTGCAAATCGAAGATGTAAAAAAACAAAAAAACAGACTCAGTTTTTGCCATTGGAAATAACTAAAAGACAGAAAAGCAGGGCTGTACGACGGCTCGCCCCGGAAACGAAGAGTTACAACGAATGGAAGTCACAGCAAGCAACAATGTTTTTGAATTCTTCTTTTTAACTTCTTCACCTCACTTCAACATGGTCATAAACACTCTACACACACTATGAGCTAAAGCGGTCTGTCTTTCAGTTATTTCTTCGGTTGGAGGGGTGGATGAGGGTAAAGAAGGCCAGCTCGGCTGAAAGTGGATTTTAACGCAACATACAGCACAACCAGTGATTCCTACCAACAACTTCTTTTTTTCTTTTTTCTTTTTTTTTTTGAGTCCTTGGCTACTTTGTTTTTAGTCCGTTGAGTTGATGCGGTTGTATGAAAGTGCTTGTTGAGCTCCGTTGATGACCACTTGAGGGCGATGTTTCCACATCCTCTCTTCATCTTCATCATCAGCACAATGAAAAAATAAAACCATATGTACAAAATTATCAGGGGAAGAATGGAGACTTTAAAGAGCAGCATATATTAATCTATGGTCCACTAAATGAGGTGGCGGGGACGATATTTTTTCTTCTTTTGTTTTTTGCACAAACTCTGAACATCTTTTTTTTTTTTTTTTTTTATACATAGATGTGTGTGTGTATATATTAAAAATGACATATTTATAATAATTTACAGATAACCTACACATCTCCTGTAGAAGAAATACACAGTACATTATGCCTCGACAAGTTACTGTACATGTAAAAGGTAGAAATGGTGACGAAGGGACGGCCTGCGGGAGAGGTTAGCACCGGCAACTGGTGCCCACGATTTTATAGGAGGAAGAGGAGGAGAAAGTAGAGGGGAAAGAGGAAGAGGAGGAAGAGGAGGAAGAGGAGGAAGAGGAGCGCAGGGCTTCTTGGCAGTGCGTGTTGTCAGACTGGGTCACTCCTCATTCGTCTCTGTTCAGAACTGCACCTGAAGAGGAAACAGTGATCAGTGTTGGGGTCCCGTTTCCACGACAACATTTAAAGTGAAAATGCTCCTTCCCCCCCCCTTTTAGTTTTTTCGAAAGTTTGACGTTTACACGTCCACGTTTTGAAAACGATGTCCATTTCCATGGAAACAGCGGAGATGCTGAAAACTGTAGTTTTCATGTTGGGCCACTAGTGGGTGCTGTTTGTTTCTGTGAAGAAACCACACACGCATGCAGCAGAGAACACGCTATAAACTACAATGGGAGCACGGGGACGTTCGAATGCCGTATGAACGGGTCTTTAATGGGAGGAAAAGTTGAGGTTTTACATAATTTTTAAGTTTAAATCTCATGCCGGTGTAGGAGTAAAAATAAGCTTAAAATCCTGCAGGAAGCTCCACAGGTTTAAGAGAAAAATAAGACTTGAAAAGATAGAAGTGCTCTGCAATAGGTTTGTTTTTTTTTTGTTTTTTTACAGAACATTAGTGGCAGACTGTTCACTGTCGAGCTTCTGTTTTTATTTACAGCATTAAAAATGGACCTGAAGCAGAAAGCCGATGAAGGAAAATGAAAGATGGTGCAGATTTAGGCCACTGAATGATGTAATCAGGCGTCGCTGCAGCACAAAGCGAGCAGATTCTTTAGAAAAACACAGCAAAGAATCGAAACGCTGCAGAATTTAGAACTGAGCAGGAGAGGGCAGCATAACGTGAATCTATCAGGCCTCATGTTAGAACCATGGATTTATTTGATATTTGTTGTCTGTTACATTTTCTAATAATTCATGATTGTGCTTGGGTGAAAAAAAGAAAGACAAAGAAAGTGACCTATAAAACTCCTATTTATTGTGTTCAATTCATATTGTATCTATTGCTGTTTTTTACCAAGTTGTTTTGTTTTGTTTGTTTTAGATAAAACTCTGGACTTTAATGTCATTTAGTTTGTTATTTGCTGATTGCTTTTAATATTCAATGGAGACTGATTATCTGAGATAAACGTGCAGAGAATATAAGTTTAATCTTCTTTCTGCTCTCTTTCACTCCGGATTATGAAAACACGTGTTCTGTACTGTGTTGAACTGTTTTGATTTTGCTTTTTTTGTTTCACAGTGAATGAAATAAACAGAACTAATATAAGCTTATGTAATACCATATGATTTGTTCTATAATTCACACTTAGTTTACAAATATAATGGTGGATACACGAACGTACAGGTGCAAATATAATGAATAAAAATTGCTATCCTGTGAGTTTTTCTTGTCGTCTTTTGTGATCTGGCCACCAGAAGAGTCATTTCATTGGAGACGTCCTATCAGATGAAACATTACTTGGTTTTAATGGAAAGTGGGCTGAGCCGTCTGTATATCTAAAGGCTGATGTCTTTCAAAAGGTCTATTTCAGGAGCTGTGAACTGTTTTAATCATGTAAATGAACTCTCTCTGCAGGCGTCTTGTTTATTTGAAGCGGATTTGAAAGCGCCCTGGCCGGCGCTGACTCATGTTTATTTGGACGGACATTAAAAGGAGACTGGCTGCGTCACCTGATCACGACGAGTCGGTAGAAAAATCCTCCTCTCTACTCTGCAATGTGTTCTAGGGAAGCGCGTGTGGTTTGGCATGGCGAGAGTCTGTGTTGGGTTACATACAGCGTACAGTTTAAGGTGGCTCTCTTCCTCCTCTCAGCAGGAGTAGGTTCTCACCGTGGAGCTGTCCAGCCGCTGTACCGTCGCCGATCCAACTGCAGGGGGAGACAGCGAGAGAGATCGTCAAGCCTGAACGTTGAGGCCACGTTTACGCAACGATTTCAAGTGAAAACGCAAAACTCTTTTTCTCCGTTTGCACGACAACGGCGGTCGCAGTCATTGGAAATGCAACTTTTGGAAAGATGGAACTGCTTGAGAACGCTCGGCTCCGTCGTCATGTAAACCAGCAAAAAAAACAACAAAAAAAAACAGACTTTCTGAAAATGCTCGGGGCCCAAATGTTTCTGAAACAAAAACGGAAAAAACAATGCGTTTTCACTTGAAACGACGTCGCGTAAACGAGGCCTGAAGCTCCACCGACGTCACACCAGGATTTAACCTTCCTGCTCTCAAAACACACGCACACACACACACACACCCACACACACACAGAGGCGATTACTCGTAGCGCCACCCTCCAGAGGGGAAAGCCACGGGTCACTCAAAGGGAGTTTGTTTTGAGTGGACGGCAGCAGCGGTCAGACCGCAGTGTGTTGTGGACGTCACAGGACCGGGGAGCACAGAGAGCGCAGACAGAGGGACACACCGTCATCGGGAACACTTTGTTAAAGGAGAACGCCGGCCGGACAGTCGGGGCTGCAGGATGATTTACAGCCGTGTATAAGAACCTGCGTGGTGCTCATACACTCTGCATCCTTTTTAAAGGGCCATTTGGGTTTATTTCAGCAGATGCTGCGTGTTTACTTCTCTCAAATCTGCACATTGATGAGCAACAAACAGTCTTGAGGATTAAAATTTCTGCTCTCTGGTTTTATAGGAGATAGTTAAAGTTTATTCTAGTTTCTAAAGTTAGTTTTAAACAGTCACATTTTTAAGAACTAAAAGCGGAGAACTGCTAGAAACCAGCAACTTAACTTACTAGTAGACGTGTACAAGTATCACAGTGCATCCAAGTAAATACTACGGAAGCCTTTTTGCCGTATTTTTCATTAGTGGTCTCACTTTGATATAATTTTTGTAAATTGTCAAGATTCACACATCTCGCCTCATATATCATGTCTTCAGTAGTTATTAAGAAACTTTGTTAGTTTTGTAAAAACTATGAAGGAATGAGGATGTTAGGAAGGATGCTGTCACATGAAGGGATTTTTGGTTAATTTGTAAACCAAGCACTTTTGAAACAAGGATCCTTGAAAATTATAGCCACTAATTTCATGAAATAAACATTAAGAGGCTATATAGTTCATCTTTTTAAATTCCTGTGAGTTAAAATGTTGTAATTCAGTATTTCTGTGTGTCTTGAGAAGTTAGGCGTCCCTCCTGGTGCCTTACTCGGGCCACTGCTGAAATTTAGTGCGAGTTATAACACTGCGCATTCAGCAAAATGAAGTCTGCTTCTTTATAAGTTTTTAGAAAACACCTTACTTGTCATGTGTGACACCAAACTTTGTGTAATGATTGCAACAATGTTTTCTGAACCAAATCTTGAGAAATGTTGCAGGTTTTTGAATTTGTAATAAACCAGAATGGTCCTTAAATGAAACACACCCTGTTTCAGCCGGTGCCCTCTTTTAACAGTGAGGGAGATGAGGAGCGACAAAGTGTCAAGAGTTTTAGTTCTGGAAACATCCAAGACGTACTGTTCACCTATGTAAACCTCCTGATTCAGGCCAACTTACATAGCACCGCTCAGCCACCTACACGTTTTCTTTACTTTTACTGAGTCGAATCAAGGGTGACACCAGCAAGCATGGCTGCTAATCCATAACTTGACCCCCTGCTTTTTGTTTTTTTGTTGTTACCAGGGAGGCAAGACAACTATTTTGCAGTTCTGCAAAACAACACCCTTGGAGTTGTGTATTAGAGACAGATTAGTAGAGAGAGAGAGGGACAGTGGTGAAGAGGAGGGAGATGTAGAAGAAGAAGAACACGCCCGGGCCCAACAGGCCCGGAGCCTTCAGAGGGGGGCATAGCTGACCTTGAAACCAATCCAAATACATGTCGTCGGGACTGTCGTCCAGCGCCTCATAGAGGACTGCAGAGCAGCCGTCACAGAGAGAACAAGAGACAGAGTCAGAAGGCAGCAGGAAGTCCTGCTCTCTGCTGCGCTGCTGCTTTAATCTGCCCGGCAACAGGCGTGCACCATCTCCGTTCGGTTTTCAACATCCGGCTTTGCCACATATTTCAGGAAATTACAGACTGACGTCAAGCATTCAGATTGTTTTTGTGAAGTGAGTGGAAGAGGTGCAGATGCGGTGGCTCACCATCAGGGGGCAGTCTTCGGGAGTGGCCGGACGTCGCCGTGAGACGGAACCCGGCAGGGAGCGTTTCTGCCGATCCGGGCATCATACTGATACCGTGGACGTCCCGGGGAGGAAACTGCCTCCGCCACGACGGACCCCGGTAGCCTTTGTCGTCACACTGGAGGGCAAAATAAAACCATGCAGTTACATTATTGGATATTCTGGATTTTAATCCTCATGTTGTTTTTGTTTGGTCATGTAAATTGGAAGACTAAGAAGTGAATTATACATAAAAACATTAAATACCATCTGGGACCACGAAGTGTCACTGTATGACAATGTAAAGCTGCTACAGTATTATCATGACCGTATTTTCTAGACTATGAGCCTCACTTTTATTTTAACTGTTGTTGGGATGTGAATTAGTTGACTAAGAAGTGAGTTATACATTCAAAAAACAAAAAAAAAACATTACATAAGTTATGTGATCTCTAGATGTTTCTTTATGACAACAGAAAGCTGCTGGAAAGCTTCTGTACTAAAGAACATTACTAGCACGTTTTCTTGACTATTAGTGTCACTTGTTAATTGTTGTTAACTCGTACCATGTTGGACCACTAGATGTCACCATGCGACAACCGAAAGTGGCTACAGCACCACAGACAAACCTTCATTACTACTCTGTTTCACTGACAAATGTCTCCAAAATGAAAAAATTACAAAGATAATTTGAAGTAAAAATAATAAGATTGTAGCCGAAAGAGTAGCATGTATGAGAAAGTTGAGAGTTGAAAACATGTCAGATTTTGTATGTCTTTACTGTCACATCACATAATATTGAGCTTCACGGAAGTCTGTCATTTCGCTCACCTCATCCAGTCTCCGGTCAGTCCCCAGCGCCAGCAGATTATTGTACTCTCGCTCCAGAATCTGACGTGCCTGAAATAACAAAAAAAAAAAAAAAAGAAAAGAAAAGAAAAGAATGAATAAATAAATAAATAAAAATACAATCTCATTTTCACAAGGTGGGATATTTTTAGCGGTGCGGCCATGGAGGTAGCTGACATGTTATGTTATTTATGCAGCATCTCCCATTCTACCCGAGTAAAGACAAGACGAGGCGCCGCGCCAGGGCGACAGTTGGCAAATCTGCATGTTCTGATTTAGATTGCTGCAGCTTTTGAAGGCTGAAAACAACATTCCTCTATTTCTGGACCGAAGCCGGTGGCTGATGATATTTCTGTACATGATTTCAACTGGCAGAACAAAACAAATAAATAATGGAGTCATCTTCACAATGAGGATTTTCTATTTTTAGCCTGAAGCATCTGTTGAGCCAAAGCTTTTATGATGATTGAGCTTTAAAGCTGAAACGTGTTGCTTTACTGTCTCTCACTATAGTATTATAGTATCATTACATCACCGCTCACTGGATGAGTACTGACTACTCATATTAAGTTATTACTCACTGCACGATTACTTTCCAAGGCGTATTATTACCTTATTATTCTATATTTATACTTTCATAATCAGAATAAACCCCCCTTCATTCATTATATGATTACTTTACTACTCAATAAGTTATATTAATACTTTATTATTCATTAGATGACTTCGTCATTAGATTTTACTTACTGCACGATCACTTTGCTATTCATAAAAATACTTTACTGCTCGTAATCTTACTTTTTTCTTTCTTAATATTTTGCTTCTCATAAAAAGTACATACTAATGTTTACTTTTCTACTCTTATTACTCTACTACTCATAATATTACTTCATGACTCATAATAATCCTTTACAATTCATAACATTACTACTCTACGCATATTAACTTACTACTAATAATATTACTTTCCAGTCTCAAAATTACTTTAACTTATGAAATGACATAAGTACTTCAATTTCTTTACTAATTATTACTTCTGTACTCACCACATGATTACCTTCCTATCCCGAATGTGTCTACAAATTGTACAATTACTTTCCTACTCATTCCTAATAAGGAGTACTTTACTACTCACATTATGACTTTTCAACTCATCACTTTACCACTCGCATACTTCACTACGCAGATTAATTTTATGCTCTCAGCATTACTTTATTACTTATAGAATTACTGAACTACTCAGATTACTTTACTACTGATCATTCAATACATTCCAACATTTCGGTCATTCACTACATGCGATCATATTTCTAATTTTATGATTACTTTCCTACTCATCCCTCATAATAATATCAGTACTTAGTAAAGTAATGTTAATATTGTTACTTTACGACTGTATAAATATTTCATTACTTAATTACTATTCTGTACTTTATTACATAGCTGTTTGACTCTCACAGTGCCTGAACACTCATGAATGAAGTAATGTGACCTGATGAGAGCGTCGCCATGGCGCTCCAGCGTTTTGTTTCCCCACCTGAGTGTTTTGATTGGGGATCTGGAGAAGTAGCGCCAGGCTGCTGTAGTCGAAGTTGTCGTCGAGGGCGACCAGGGCTCCGTGCACGCCGCTCTCCAGCAGGATGTTGGCGTAGTCTCTCAGGCCGATGCTCTGCACCCAGCGGATGACGCGCTCGTTGCTCCACACCAGGACGTCTGCAGGGGGAGGGGCCAGACCAGGTGTCAACACTCCTCAGAGCCACGACGCCCGACAACGTGGACACTGCGTCTCTACTCGCCTCTCATTTCGTGCTGGCTGTGCTCCCGGCGTCTCTCCAGTTCTTTCCTGTCGTAGTTGAGCTTCTTCAGACACATGATGCCGTACTGTAAACTTGTTCTGAGTGTAGACACGCACAACAAAATAAAGGTTTGATACAAAAGTGTTGATTGGTGTACAATGACGTTGTGTGTTTGTGTGCCAACCAGGAATATTCAGCTCATCTTTAAGGAGGTGATTTCCTTTTTCTTTTAGCATACAGGAAACGTTGAACAACCCAAAGACACCGGAGTCAAAGACTCAGGAGGATACGACTGATGACGAAGAGGAGTGATACTTCACAAATTATTGAACACTTAACAAATACCATCTATCCAGGAGTGTCAACCCACATTTTAGTTCAGAAGTCACATACAATTTCATCTTATGGGAGTCACACTGGAGAAATAATGCCATAAAAATCTTCACATTTTAACTATATTCTTTGTGTTGTGGCGCAGAGTCATCATCAGCGTATAACTGATGACAATATCACAAAACTATATTACTACTGGCCATGTCTTCAATGTCAACATAAAGCCAATTTCAATGAAGCCTTCTGGTGCAAAATACAGTGAAATGTTCAAAAAGCTTTGAAAGCTATTGTATTATGGGTGTTTTTACAAACTCTCCCTGACGGCATGACTTTGAGGACAATGCTAGTTTGTAATCTCTCACGACAGCATCGCAGATATCTCAGATCAGGTCTCAGTGCTGTGTTGTTTCGATATTCTGAAGAAATTTGTTAAAAATCATTGTTTTCTTTGACATTTTTACAATCTGCCTACTGGTTTGGTTCAATTGAAGCTTCTTGCAGGCTGATTTTGGCCCACGGGCCTCATGTTTCACCCCCCTAGTCTGAGACTTTGTATTTTGTTTTCTGTCTGTTTCCAGGCTCGGAGGAAACCAGGCTTTACTGTCTTAATCTGACTAATCTGGATCTAATCTGGGATCAGTACCATGAGCTCAAACTCCTTTCAATCCCATATAAAGATGATTGGATTGAATTGTTTTTTTGTTGTGCGATTGACCTTCTACATCCAGTACCTGTGGAAGCTGTCCACCATCTTTAGATGCACCCTCAGGTCTTTCTTGGTGAGGTGGTCCAGCATGCGAGCGTCCACGAGGCACTCCATGAAGTAGCTGCGGTACTGAGGTAGTCCTAGACTGGGCAGCCACTCGTTCCCTATCCACTCATGGTTCATGTCGCCATAAGCAAGAGTCTAACAGAGAAGAAGAACACGGATCAGCGCCGCCTTTGGTTCATGCTCGGCTTCGAGAGGACGGGAGCCCGTCTCCTTACCTGAGCCCAGCTGCCTTCTTCAGACTCGGATTTCTGATACAAACACAAAGAGACAAAAATACAAATTCAGAGCCAACGTTGCTGCGTAAACAGGACCTAAGATACATCCGATATAGCCAGGTCTGAAAGTTTGAATTTACTTTGGAAATCTGTATTACACGTTGCGTTCTGCTGCTCTCTAACCCAGAGAGATGGTGCGGTTGATTGTTTTCAGCTGCACATTATATTGTCATTTTTTTTTTTTTTTGTGAAATGAACAATGCACAATGATGTACAATCCATTACAGACATATAACTTACAAACATAAAAATAACTTAGCAGTATGGAGTTTATTTGCATTTCAAGAATAAAATTTTACTCAAACTTAAGTAGAACTTACACCCTTTAGCATATTTTGCTACATCTGTCTGTCTGTCTGTCTGTCTGTCTGTCTGTCTGTCTGTCTGTCTGTCTGTCTATTTATTTATATCTACATTTATTCACAAATGTTAAATTGCATTTCACCTCATTGTTGTTTTCAAAATATTAAATGCAGATATCTCACACAGGTAAACTGAATAAAATACCTTACACTGATACAGTTCAAGGATGTGGTTATAAAGTAACTTTGATTAGCATCGAAATATATTTTTTGCCTTTTCCCTGCATATTTTTAAGAAAATACACAATAATAAGAAACAAGTTGAGAGTTAAAATACCAGTTTTTTTATTTTTTAATGTTAAAGCAAGGGTCACTATATTGGCAGTTGGAGTGTTCAATTCTCCCACGTTATCGAAAATAAAGTTTCTTTACTCCAACGCTGTAAAAATCCTCACGATGAAACAGTTTTATACAGAAAGAGATTGTCCAAAACTCATTCTCACGAGTCATGATTACTAATACGGCTGCATGAGATTAGTTCATGTTTTAAATATTGTGATATGATAAATACAAACACATAAGCAGATGATGTCAATGTCTTTATGCAGCATCGTGCTGCATTAAAAATCTTAGGGTTCTTTCTCTTGATCCTAAGTGACACCAACTTTTTGTGGATTTTGTTGATTTTCCATTGATTTCTGTGTCAACAACTGGTATCGTACATGGTGATGCTACAGTAGCAATACCTTTTTGATATATTGCGCATGCATATTGCTTATTGTTTTTCTTAATATTTGCATTTAGAAAGTTTGATCTTGGATAAAAATGCTGCAATGTACATGTTGACTAGGTCCTACGCTCCATCCTGAACACCCCAGAAGTGCTAAAACACTCTTCTTTGATTTGTACTTTTATTTGCACAGGCTTTCGAATAAACATTATACTTTATTTATTTTTCTACCTTTATCTTAATAAAGCTCTTACCATGTTTACTCTCTTTTTTATGCTGTTTGTAATCCCTTCAACTCACGTTTGGAAAAATGATTGACTTGAAAATTGCTCCTTGAAATTAATCGCAGATTAATTTTGAAGTGATGCAGTGAAGTGCTTTGTCCACTCATCTAGAAATTTGTGTCTTCTACGTTGGGTGCGTAGAGCAAGACCGATGTTTGCTAAGTTACCCAGAACATTGCGATGTGTGAGGTTCTCGGAGGAGAGGACATAACATTTGTTGGTGATTTCGGACGCCAGATACCAGAAGCGCAAAGTAAAGTCGATTCAGATTCTTAATTGCTTTTTATTTTTATTTCTGTGTTAAGTGCTGTGAATTGCCTTGTGTCTGATGAATGGTGCTCTGTAAATAAATTTGCCTTGTGTCCTCATGTTAGTGTGAGTTAACAAAGATGTCAATGGGGTGAGTGAGACGTTGTCAGGACACGCTGAACATTCGGTGAGTTGTCAGAAGGGATGAAAGGCTTGGTGCTGATGGTTAGTACTGACAAGAGTTTGAGGTCTGAGTTCAACCGCGGCATGCATTCTCAGACTGGGGACAGAGAGGAGGGACTGACCGTTTTGGAAGGAGCTGCCATGGTCTCCATCTCCTCATGGGTCACCCAAACATTGCCCGATGGCTACAAAGGGCCCGAGAGACAGAGCGGGAGCAGGGCGGGTAGTAGAGGTCCGGCAGGAGGGGCAAGCAGTGTTAAAGAAGAAGAGCAGCACCACTGTAAGCCAATAGTGTTATAGCATCACAGTCAGAAGATGA
>OMNM01010827.1:33529-48514 GCA_900302745.1 Parablennius parvicornis | reverse complement strand
AACTGCCCCCCACGAAGCCCCACCACCGGGGGGGTGGGGTGGGGTGGGGGGCTAGGGGCAAAGGGCAAAACACAGAACACAACACAACACGTGCAACAGCACACATCACAGCAGGCATGCACAACACGGTTAATACGATTAACACCAACACACACTTCAACCCTCATACGTTAGCGGTTAGCATGTTAGCTTCTGCTTCTTTTGGAGATATAACAATGCCAGACGGCTTTTAGAGATACTGTCAATATCCAAGAATCTAATATTTGCATCTACATTACACTGATACCTGTTAACAATGCGATTTGTGATGAAAGCAGATATTGAGGAAGGTGAAGGTTTTTATAAGGTCTCATAAAATGTGAAGAAAATCAGAAGAAACAGAAAGAAAATCAAAGGAAATACACAAAAGAATCAGAGAGAATAGAAAGACAATCCAAGGAAATATAAAGAAAGTTTGAGAAAACCAGAGAAAATACAAAGACAAACATGAAAGATGAGAAAGAAAATCAGGGAAAAAAACTAAGAAAATCTGAGAAAAAGCAAACATACAGCAATAGTTTGCATGAATTATGAATTTAATTCAATTTAATAAGTACTCAGTATCAGTATGTAACTAACGGTTAGTACTCATATTCGTCCTTTAAAAAAGTGGTCTTACACCCCTATATGAACTTTTATTATATGAACACTCCCAACTGGGAAACGGGAATATTCCCGCTTTAATACCACGTATCCAGCTGCCTAAATGCAACTTTAACAACAAAAACTGTTCTGTCCTCAGTCATGAAAAAAATTCACATTTATAAACTTTTGGATATAGATATATTAGTTAATATGAAGCTAAGCTATTGTTGTCGCTGTAGCCTGACTGCCTTTTTGCATATTGCATTTTTCATAAGTGTATTTCCTTTGGCTTCTTCTTTTCTGCAAATAAATGTACTATAAATAAGAGGAATATTGAAAAAAGAAGATAAAAAGACTTGTAAGGAATTAAAATGATGAAAGAGCAGAGCATGTTTTTGTTAAATGTTAGATGGAAATGCTGAAAAAAAATCTAAAAAATATTCAAATGTGTTTTGGTTAATGAATCTTTTATGTGCTATTAGGCCGATTTTTGCAACGTTGGCATTGTTGGGCTGAATTCAGCCTCAAACGGGTTCTTTTGCTATTTTCTGACAGGAAGTTGGAAGTTGTAGCCTCCCCCTTTGGCGGACACATTGTATGTTGTCCTGCGTCGCCGGTAAAACTCACGGTTCTGGAGGTGGGCGGGGCCGACGGGCTGGTGAGGGAGACCATTTCCTGGATGGCCAGCCGGAGTTTGAGCCGGTGCAGAGGATTGCTGATCCCGATCTCTCTCTGGATCTCGGTGTCGGACAACGCCGACATGATGGCGCCGCTCTTTACGTTGGCGCGGCACGCCGCCACGTACCAGGCCGGCATCCCCAACCACAGCTTCACCACACACAGAGGGAAAGAGGAGGTCAGGGTCAGAGGTCAGCTTTTATGGAGAGGTGTGCTAAAATATATGGCACATTTCAATATCATTCATATTTACTTTACAGTTCCTTATGGAATAAGAGGATATTTTAACCTACAAATTGTGATATATGTGGGCGTTTATCAGTTTTACACTTTTTTGCCGATTCCTATAAAATTCAAATGAGTGGATTATCATGACTTAAAATAACTTTTTTTTTAGTAATTCAAATAGCGAATACATATATTGAAAATATGACTCGGCGTAATAGTGTCAAGCTGATGGAAACACTTCTTATTTGGTTAAATATGAAGAAAAAACAAGTACCAATTAATTTGGCTGTAGATCATCCACAAATCCAAAGGGGGCAGTGTTTCTACATTTGCACTTTAAACTTCATGTGTTCATAAAAACTGACTTCGATTGATGAAGAACATTCAGGTTTATAAACAAGCAAATCACACAGATTGACAGGAAGTCCTCATTAAAGGTCAAATCAACCAGAGGATTCATCGAAGGACAACTCACAGTCTGAACAGACGGTGATTATTTACCTCCAGCCAGGCTACCACGGTGGGGCCGTCCCACTGAGCGAAAGGTAAACCCTTTCTCCTGGCCTCCTCCAGGAGCTCGTGTCTGAGGGCAGTCACAGAGGAGACCTCATGTTAACACATGGACACACACACCTCAAAAACACACATTTGCTCAGTCTGAGGTGACGGTGCAGCCTCTTGAACTCACAACCTCACAAATCCCCGCAGGTCTGTGTGTACACAACCCGAGAGGAGAGCGCCTGTACATGCAGTTTATCTCTCAGTCCAGCCCGCACGCCAAGAGCGTGGAGAAGGCCAGAGGATCTATCATTCATCACCAAAGAAAACACACACACCCACACACACACACACACACACTAATAAATCACAGACTGGTTCAATTTATCTTCACTCTCCTGACATCAACATTCTCTCAGTTTTAGACCTTCTTCATCTCATGTGTCATTCGTTTCCTTTCTCCATACATTTCTCAAGCATTTGGCATTTACGACCGAGAGAGCCGTCACTTCGAATCGAAGACGTTTGGCACAATTCGGTTAAGGAAACTGGCATTCGGTATCACTATTTTTGAGGATACCATGTCCAAGAACATGGTTACGTAACATTTATAGTGGGCCTCTCCAGATTTACACCGGTCATCTAAAACCTTGTGCAAAATATGAAGTACCTTTGGTCTCAAAAC
Organism: Parablennius parvicornis; assembly: GCA_900302745.1. Lineage (NCBI taxonomy): Eukaryota > Metazoa > Chordata > Actinopteri > Blenniiformes > Blenniidae > Parablennius > Parablennius parvicornis. The sequence continues at coordinate 45,801 of OMNM01010827.1, read as the reverse complement.
AGCCCTGAACTTGAGCGAATGAAGCTCAAGTGGCAAGACAACGGTTTGAACTTTCTATCGGTCAAAATGTCTTTGGACACGACGCTTAACACTGAACAGCTCCCAGTAGAGGCGGACCACCGTGCCGGGTGTGTGTAAACGTGACTGATGTAAGTTAAATCATTCTGTTGGATTCATTTCGACCGATAGTCTTGTTTTTTTTTTTTAGAAATGTTGTTCTGGGATTAGTTAGGTCTGGTATCAATGGATGGAAGTAGTTTTTATGCCAATTTCAGGCCCTTCAACACGAAACCAAAAGCTGAACATTACCGGTTTTGCTGTACCACTTAAAAAATTAAGGATTTTTCTTCATGTCTGCATCTGGATTGTAAAGACTGCATAAAAAGGAGTCTGGAGAACAGTGCATCCTTGGCAGAGCTCCTTTTTGTGCTGAATACAGTACACGCACGCACACATGCACGCACGCACAGGCACACACACACACACACACACGCACACACACGCACACACACGCACACACGGTAAAGTGCCGCAGTACCTGCTCAGCGAGGCTGGACAGCACTCTGCTAATCCAAGCACAACTCATCCCAGTTCAGCCACTTGCAGTTTATTCTGCCGACTCAGACTTTACAGTCACATTTCTGTTGGGCACATGCGGCGAGGTGTTTTTAAGTGGAACTTTTGCTCGCGTTTCCTGGACTGCGCGCCACCGATTTTTTTTTGTGTAGCTGGCGTAAACGTACTCGGCGTGATGTAAACCGCAGCTCATCGGCGAGCGAATACCCGACACTCTGGGTCTGACATGCACGGGGCGGTTGGTGTTGTGCTGAATCCTCCTACACATGACGTTAGATGGAGAGCTTGATAAACAACCTGACAAACGAGGGGACTAAGGAACACACTCACACCCACACGTTCCACCAAAAAAAAACCCAGTTCTTATTCTAATCTGTGAACACATTTCATAACAACAAGAACAAAAATCCCAGCCCATTCGCTGAGCGTGTGGACGAATGGGAGGACTGGGTCCAGCAATAAACATGATCCATGTTGCTCTCTCAGCGTTGAAGGCCTCAGTACAGTGAAAGGGCACTTAAACACAACATGTGCTCATCCAAACACAGTCCGGTACATTCAATGTCTTATCTATCCGGCACATGGGGAGATAGCTCATGTTTTATGTTCAGGTCAGGTCTTTAATGCATGGAGAAAATACATCCAACTGAACATAGCTGGGGAAAGGGAATAAGGAGAAACAGTTATGACAAATCATACGAACAAAAAGAACCGCTGACATTCCCATAACCAGATATTGCAGCTGGTTATTTGACACAAATAGATAGAGACACATATAAGGAGGAGGAAGACATTCTGGGTATAGAAAAAGTAACGGGGAGGCCCCGGATATTAGCGGAGGCACATTCTCTGTCCAGCCATGGATGCAGCTGTAAAAAGGGGGGAAGAAACGTCTTGACATGGTAAATGAACAAAAGAAAGAAAGAAAGACAGCAATGGCGTCGTAAACAGCCATGACGGATAGATAGATAAGAGGCATCAGCTTTGGAATTGGTCGTTCGGGAGGAGACGCATGGCGGACAGACAGGAGAGATGGCACACAGGGCAATATGGCTGAGACAATGGTCATATCCAGGAGGTCAGTTATACATCCTCACAACTTACCCGCTTTGTGTTAGAGTCAAAGGATGATGAGAGGGAGAGGAAGGGGGAGGAGAGGAGAGAGTCAGAGAGCAATACCAGAGAGAGAGAGAGAGAGAGAGTAGAGGAAGAGAGAAAGAGAGAGAGAGAGAGAGCGACGGGGAGACAAAAGTACACACATGTTAATGAGTCAAAAAGGCAATTAAAGAACCGTAGAAAAACACAGACACATGCACGCACGCACTCGCACATCTCACAATGGAGCACATTCGTTTTACAGGAGCATCTGTAGACCAGGATCGAAATGTCATCTTCTACAATGCAGTCCTGACCACATCTCGTGCAGCAAGAAGAGGATGAGAAATGCAATCGGAACACAGCAAGACCCCCTCCTCCGCGGTCTTACATTCAAATGCTCGTTACATTCGGCCGTTACCGTCACGGCGATGACTAAAGAACAAAAATGAGTGACCACAGCGGTACTGAGCAGTTCAAGATGCTGAAATGGAAACAGAGCAGGCAGCTTAATGGCATGCAGTGTGGAGGAGGCGCCAAGATGCAGGGTGGCGGTGGGAGATTTGGTGGAGGTGGTGGTGGCGGTCTTAATCCCCGACACTGCTATGGAGAAGTCAGTGCAGTGGAAGGAAAACATCACATTTGTCAACCAACAACACTTTCTATTGACCAACTACATGGGAGGCAAAGTTATTCATCATGACAACTCAATGTGCATTTCGAGCAAATGACATTCATCATTTGGCACCGGGGGCATGGCAAATGTTCACGCACACACACGCACATTAAACACAGATAGTCCGCAACAATCCCTCCTGGAAGATCTGATTTGCTGACAGGGTTTTCCCTTTATTCAGGAAGCCAGAGTGTGTGTGTGTGAGTGTGTGTAACCTAAGGGTGGGCGTGTTGGGAAAGCCATCTATATCCTCCCTATCGACAAAACGGACCGTTGCGAGATTAATTGGCTTTTCACCCCGGATCAATAGTGTGACTTTGACCCTGTGTGTGAATACAGTGAGGCTGATCTCCACTCCGAGATACTGAGCCAGCTCTCTGCTTCCTATTGATCCTCCTCTCAACACGGGTTATGGTATTACATACATTACAGAAAGAGAGTTGAGGGTAAACACAGCAGGGTGGAGGCTGCACCGCTGTCTGTGTGTCAGGAGGTTAGATTGAATTAAATGCTGACATCAAAACACAAGGTTTGTCTTGTTCTGATGTATCTAGCATGAATTCGTGTGGCGGTCTGTGTCTATCTGAAGCTACTGGTGACTGATGAGGTGGATTAAAGCTTACTTCTTTTTCAATCTGCGGTCCTTCTCAGCCTGAGTGCCCAACTTGCCCACCCCCATGTCCTGGCCTGCCATGTCTGGGTCCATCAGAGTTGCTGTGCAGAGAAAAGAAAGACATATATCAGTAAATATACCTTATATAATACATGTGAAATTGGACATTTTGTAATCTAACTAAACTGCTCCACCTTCTAGACTCATTCTCACTCCTTAAAGACAAAAGAGTAGGCTGAGATCATCCAAAATGGATGTCAATCATAAGGCTTGAGGGCCAAAACCGGTTGACAAGAGGCTCCGACGTGGTCGAACCACCAAGTGAATGGTAACAATTTCAAGGAAAACGTTGATTTTTCCAAAACATTTCTTAATAGTAGCAACACAACCAGTGACGTTTCTATACGTAAATATTTGGAGGGGCAAGATTTAATTTCAGGTCTAGTGTTGCCACTAAATGTCAAAGTTAAGTGGGTGCACAACTTTTTAGCAACAACATCATGACAACCATATAAGTGCTGATCCTTTGAAAAGGTTGTGCACTGGAAATAGCTGATCAATAGCTAAATCAGCGCCAGCCAATCAGTTCTGAGCTTCTTAATGACGTTGTTAGTGGGGCTTTGGGCTTCAAGCCCCACTAGGAATCAAATTTGCGTGATCGGAATGAATGGAGTACTTACACTTTACAGCATGCAATACACACTGCATGTTGAGAGAGGGGGGAGACCCACACATTCAAATGTCGGTGTAGATCAGGAGGAAAAAGCCTGAAGCAGCAACTGGAGACCAGTAACCAGGAAATAGAGTCCTCACACACTAAATATGTGCAATTTAGGACAAAGTTTTATTCATAGAAAATAAAATATTGTAGATAATATTAAAGAATTATTAACTTATTTTACACGCAGTCCTTTCTGATGACACCAGGTGGGGCTCAGCCCCAGCACCTGCCCCTAATGACCAGTCGCCACTGAACACAGCACAAAACTGACACCCGAGCTGAGATATCTGTGATGCTGCCATAAGAGAAAGCTAACTAGCATTAGCCTTAAAGCTATGCTGTCAGGGTGATCATAAAAACACCCATAATGCAACAGCTATAGGAGAAGGTTTTTGCACATTTCACTGTATTAAGTATCATGAAATTTAACTTTTTGTTGAGATTGGAATTACAGCATTTTCCATAGTAACCGGTTTTGTGAAAACACAACTTAAAAACAACAACGAAAAAAAAAAAACACCAAAGTTTATATTTTAAGGTTATTATGGCACTGTTTTAACGGTCTGGCCCCTGAACTAAAATGTGTTTGCCACCTCTAATCTACAAGATTATCACAGAATGCCAACGCAGTCAAGCAGGTGTGGTGAGAAGCTCTCACCTTGTGGATCCACCATGACCTGTCTGTGTGCTAGATGTGCCAGCCGACCCTTCTCCTTCTTTCCAAACAGCCGCCCGATGGAGGATTTGATGCCCTTCTTCTTGGGCTGCTTGTGCAGAGAGTCCTGACTGCTGGCGACACTACTGAGGGCGCTGGCCTCAGCCTCCAGAGAGGCCACGATCCTGACGACGCAAAGACCACCGCTCAGACGTCCAAATTAGAAGTGGACTTTTCTCACGTCACATTCAAAGTTTGAATTAAAAGTCAAATACCTAGACAAATACCTAATGATAATAACAAGATGCCTTGTCATTAAAGCATTTAACATTGTATATATGTGTTTAAAAGCTTCGATTGGTATAAGACACAAAAATACTTATTGACATAAATGGTAAAATCTTATATAATACTAATGATTTTTTTTTATTATAGCACACTTAAGAACAGTGTTCAGAAAATAATGAATGTTTTCTGAAGCTTTTCTATTGTTAGACTGAATTAAAATCTAAAAATTGACATGCCGAATTACAAGAAATGTAGTAGGAGTTAAAATGAGAAAATAAACTCAATTATAAGTGCAACATGTACATCAAGTAGTGGCAATTTACATAAAGACAACTTGAATTTTCATTCAGACAAGTTAATATGAGGTGAACTGTGTGTTTTGTCCGGTTCGGAAGTTAAATGGATTCAATCACTATGAAAAGGGGGGGATCATTTTCAGGCTTACCCCTTTCCTGGGGGTACAAACATGAAGCAGAAGAGGAGATACACATCTGTATTGTGTAAACTTACCCTCGTGCGTCATTGTGCGAGGAGGCTGGCAGTGTGTGTGTCATTCGAACAGTGCGCGGCGTCGGAGGGGGGGACGTCTCACACTTTATGGTGGCCTTGTCTTCGCGCCCGTCCTCTTCCACTGCCGCGATCTGAGGGCAAAAGAAAGCACAGGCGAGTCGACAGCGATCATTGCAGCCAGTTTATGAAAACTTTCAAACGTATTGATCCGTCCTGAACGTACCTTTCTCCTGTGTTTCCTCAAATCGCTGGGCTGCACGGAGGAGAAAAGAAACACATAGGGAACAAACATTAATACCTGCTTGTTGGTAATAAATGAAAATATCGGCTTATGAGGCTTTGTCTAATGCCGTAACGTTTGTTTGGAGACCAATGCTGAAGCACAAAGGACGTCATTTAACTGATCGATAAAATCAAAGCCTCATTCCTTTGAAAGCCTCTCGGTAAAGACGTCGTTCACACATTACACCCCTCTCTGGATTACCCCGGGCATTATAGGAATATTTTTAGATTCGTATTGTTCCTGGTGGTGACCACATCTGGAGCGGCTAAGCCTCGGGCCGTGTGGAGAGTTTACAGTCTGTAGGATGAAAACTCGCTGCATCAGATTTAGGACATTTTTCTAATATAGTTCTGATATAGATTCCTGATTCCCTCACATAGAAGCTGTGTGGATATGTTTCGGATTGTGAAGCGACGACTGCTTCGCTTACTTAAATACAGCCACGTGATTTGTCATTGGTCACGTGACCCTAATCATAATGTTACACAGAATATACTAAACTAAGTGTATTCCTCTTGGAGTAGGATTTTCTTCTAAATTACATAACTTTCTCACCCGCTAGAAATTCTAATCTTTTTGAATGTCCAGAAGACTTTTCACATCTCGCTCATCACATGTTCAAACAGTTTTGTTTGAGTATGATCAGGGGACAAAGAGACTGAACTATCAAGTCCACCATCGTTCCATAACTGGTTGCATAAACTGTTACTCATCAGGAGAAAAGATGTTTCACGAACCCAAAAGAAAAGAAGAGGAAACAACTTGCCGTCCTTTACTGAAATACTTGTATGCAATTTGACTGTATTTGTATTTGGATCAGTGTGACATCTAAATGTGAGTTGTATTTGTGTAAAATATATCAGTCATTATTCATTTCATATTTGTATCTTGTAAATGTACATCTTAGTTATGAATTTGACAATACAACAACAACAATAATAATAATAATAATAATAATAATAATAATAATAATAATAATAAAAATAATAATATTAATAAAATAGTAACTGAGATTTGTTATTCTTAATAACAGTGCTCTTTCTCTTTACCCATAATCCACATCTTTTTGTTTAGCTTCTGCCTCACTTCAGTCAGTCTTCTGTATATTGTGCTAATTATTGTAACAGAGAGTTCGCTCACCAGTGTCATGACCCCCATGCGCTCCATGTCGCGTGCGGGGCTCCGGGGGTCGAGTTTCGGTGTGGAGTGTCCGCTGGGGGGCGAAGACGAGGCGAGGGAGGAGGCGGTGGCCGAGGCAGTGATGGAGGCTCCGTGGTGATGCATTCGAGCCAGGTTGAGCCCCTCCAGGCTCACGCTGGCCACACGGTTCTCTATTTCCTCAGCCCGCAGCTCCGTAGACTCCTTCTCTTCTTGTATCAACCTGAAAGGTTAGAAAAACAAGCTTTAGATTTAAAATAATACAATTTGTTTTTTCTAAAATGATTCATCATTCAGATGATCATTGCTGCAGAATTCACTCCCATCTCTGGAGCTTTTCGGAGGTGGATTTGCATAACTCAGCTCCTGAAACACCTTCAGTATGAAACAAGCTAATTAAAGGACAAACTGAAGTCATCAAACATCTAAAAGCCAGGTCATTAGTCTGAACCACACCCAGGATCTAACTTTCTAATTAGCCCAGAGCTTAACTCCTTGGATTCATGATCACGGTGTGCCGTGGAATTAACTCCTCACGTGGAGAAATGTGGCTCTGCGCCTGTTGATGGTGAATTAGCAGAGAGGGCACGAGGCACGCCAACAGCCCTTGAAATGAAGAAGTGAGTGGAGTCGTACGGGGGGGTGAATAGTTATCAGCTCCAGATAATTACAGCATTAAGAAGCAAGTAGAAGTTTGCATTTGCTGGAGCATTAAATGAACGTTGGGTTACACACTAAAGAATAACCATAAAGACTCATAGCTTCACCTGAAGAGCATTGAGTGTGCAGTATAAGGTGAACTACATGTTGGGTAATCATCAGTGTATACAAAGTGTGCAGCTCTCAGGATTGGAGTGTCGCTGTGGTGTGTGTCAGGCACCGGATCTCCTTGTTGATCGCGTCCAGTTGCTCCTGCAGCATCATGGCGAGGGTCTGAGCGTCCGAGTGGCCGCTGGGGGAGAGCAGGTCCATGGAGCTGAACATCGTCTCCCTGTCGTCGTCGTCGATGTCGGACATCTCCGTGTCGCTCTCGAAGTGGTGGCCGCCCAGAACCCCCAACTGCTGCGAGCGCCACTCGTGCTCGCCCAAGGATTTGGCCTGCGGATACGGAGGTGAACAAACTATGAAAACAAGAGATTTATCAGTGTTGAACTGATATATTTCAAATTAGTAGGGCGACTGGGGTAGGCATTAGCACTCCTTCCTAACTGCAACTTCCAACCTATATGTATGTAAGTATGTATGTATGTATGTATGTATGTATGTACATATGTATGTACGCATGTACATATGTATGTATGTATGGAAGGATGTACACCTTCTGTCACTTTACATTCTCAGCCACTTTCTCAGGATAGATTGTTGCAACTGTCGGATTTTTACTTGAAAGTTTCTTCAAACTTCAATCAAACTCAGTACAATGAAAGTGGATGAAGGAGTGATGACATCTGGTGAAAGTAAATGCATGTTTTGAAAAGTGAGATCTATCATAATGATCAGATGCAACCAGACTTGGTGCTTCACCTTGGTTTCCCGCAGGCCCACTCGCCCTCTCCTCGGCCGGCGGATGACTTTGGTGGAGCGGTAGTGATCCGACTGGGTCTCGGCCAGTGATCCCAAAGAGAAGCGAAGCTCGGCCGACGTGTCCAGATGAGACCTGAGGAAACAACTTTCATGAGTAACATCACACACAGATTCCACCACTCAATCCCAAGTCTTTAATGTGAAACACAAGTACTTTAAAAGTTTGTTGCACAACCTATTTTGAAGCCAAGAAATCTTTGGTCCCAGAATATAGGGTATTTGGTATTTTGGAGTTATGTGCACACTATATACGTATGTATATACACAACAATATTATATATATTATTATTTTCACCTCATCAGTTTTATGCAGCAGAGCTTCCCATCTACAACCAAATCGGAAAAACCTCATACACACCTTTCATAAGGCAGATCATACCTAGAGAGCTTGACAGCCAGGAAACAAAAGACAAATCACACACGTGCACACATTCACAAAGAGGTTATGCTGATAGAAAACAAATCCAATCATGTGTCGGGATACCTCGGGCGAACATAACCGCCACAGCGATGTGGTGCAAAGTGGAAGATCAGAGCCTGTTGTACATGCTTTTTAAAATCTGTGGAGGTGGAGAGGATTACCACTGTCGACACACGAGCCGAGTAATATTAGAACTTCATGCAGCATGAAATGGAAGACAGAAAATAACCAGGAATAGATCAGTGATACCGCCGTTTCTAACAATAGTGTATCAAAGCGATCGGTGAAGGATAAAGTGACGCGGAAGCTTCTGGAGTGAGTAGATCTGCATTGCTTCCTTTAGTTCCCTGTACCCGGCAACATCACTCAGTTGTGGCCTTTTATTCTGCAATCACAGGAGCTCGTGGGGAGGGACAAAAAGGAAATCAAGCCATGAAATGAATGCGTCAGATGGCAAAGCTACATTATATTTGAGGCTGTCGCATTAGAATCACTTATCCGTGCTTTTTTTTCGGTGGAATGGCTGATGTTTGGCCCAGACGCTGACTAGCGGCTGAACACACAGCCGTCCCCGTCTCAGTGCTCTCAAACGCTGCTGAACTCGACTGAATCTTCTTTTGTCTGCACATTTCTGAGAAGCACTAGACTGGCAACTTTTTTCGCAGATTCCCTCTTTATTCCTCTAATAAAGCCTGCGTGCACACTCAAGACGTAAAACTAACCACTCCGGCTGTTTAGGCATCGAGTGGCATGGCGATTCTGTTTGTTACCGCGCCTGCTTTTCTGTTTGGAGTTTACATGTTCTCCCCTTGTGTGTTAGGGAGTTCTATAGATACTCCAGTTTTATCTCAGTGTAAAAAAACATACATTTGAAAGCTAAGGCCACATTTGCACGACAATAGTTTCATATTTGAAAGTCACTCAAATAACAATAGAACTTTCTCCTCTGTCCACTAGAATGTCTGTGTTCTCCCATTGTTCATGTTTCGAGTATATTGTTCTCTGCTGCATGTGTGTGTGGTTACATTACAAAAACAACTGACTTGTGGCCTAGCGAGTTAACTACATTGTTTTTAGCATTTGTGCCATTTCCATGCCATTTCAACACGTTGCCAAGCAAAAGCAAAGCTTTTTGGAATCTTATATCACACTCCCAGTTAAAAAATAAAAAATAAAAATGCAAAGAATACAGTAACCAACTATAGAAAATTCAAAGAGCATCTTTGAAACTTATAGAATTGCTAAAATTGCCCGTATTTTTAAGCTTTAGTCAAGATTAGAGTGAAGCTAGTAGTGCTGTCCATGGTGCTGAAACAACAACGAAATACACTTGTTTTATTTTTTTATTTGTTTCATGAAATTGCACACACACACACACACACACACACACACACTCACACACACACACACACACACACGCACTTCAAGCACGCTCTAAACAAAGCCTGCGATTGGTCCAACAGCTTACCTGATGATTTACTGGAGTCTACAAATCAATATCCACGCTGATTAAAGTTGACCAACAGCAGAGGATTGACTCATGGTAGTGACTGTAATCTGATTAATTGTGTAGTTCTTGTTAATTGTGGTCGGTATCGCTCCACGCTTGTCGCCCAGCCTGTGATGGGCGCAGTCCGACTCGCCCTCAGTTCGTCCGACGGCCGTCTGGAGGACTCGCTCAGTCACACTGCTCGTAAAGGAGAGCTTGGCTTCCAGCAACGCGGCTGACATGCTTCTACTCAACCTGATTGGAAAGTCCACTGGCTGCCTGGCGAGCCGCATTACATCAGCCCACTCCTCCGCGCTCCCTCGTTTCACTTATTCAAACTCCCTCCAATCGCTCATTTACAGAGGAACGGCGAGCCAAGCTCCTCCGTCACGACTGCGGCCCGAGTCCAGAGCCAAACCTCGTTAAACGTCTATAACTGTGTTACGCAATCTGCTTCCTTTCCATTTGGATCCCGTGGCTTTTTTTCTACAGACATGATCAATAAATGTATGTGTGTGTTTGTCGTCGCTCCCTGTGGGGAAGTACAGAACCTGGCTCGACACACACTTGTGCAAACACAGATACTGTACATGCACACACCCTGATATATGCTTTACACAGAGTCAGGGGTAGGAGAAACAACTTTTTCAAGTTTTTTTGTTTCCTTCAAGAATCTAATCTGAGTCATTAAAAATTCACACTGAAAAAAATTAAGTGAAAACTGAATTTAATAACCGGTCAAAGGTCCTTTGGTGGCAATAAGCGGAAGCCAGCTCGTCCTGTAGCTGCTGATCGGAGCAGTACAACATCACAGGGCAATATTGTTGGGAGGTAATAGCTCTCTGAGGTCTTGGATTAAGTTCTGGGCTTGGACCGGCTCACTGCAGAAGGTGGATTGTCTTTATATTGAACTTATTACTTAAATTTTTTAACTTACAGCCCTGTTGTGTTGACATCCTTGCATGTTCAATGTGAGAACATTAAATATCACTGTGTAGATAAACATCTAAAACAACCTGCCCTCTGTGAAAGTTGACTATTCTGTGCAATCTGAAGTTGAGGCCTATTAGTGCATATCCTCCACCCACTTAAAAAAACACACTGCCAAATTCAAAAAGTGTACCAAGGCTTATCTCTGCACTTGTTTCCATAACTACAAACATAGCAGCAGGCAGTCAGAAAGAAAACACAACCCCGCAGCTTCATATACGTCCTCTGAGAACAGACTGAAATATTCTGGACGGCTTCGAATGTGTTACTCAGCCTCGTTTAACAGCTGAAACCTGAGTAAATATCACAGCTTGAACATTTTCACCATGAGAGGAGAGGACCGCTTTCCTTTATAACACTAAACTTTCTGAAAAGGTCATATTCATAAGGGGACAATGTTGTGAAAATGATTAACTGTACAATTCACCACCTCACAGAAGCATTTTACAAGCGGAAAATTCATAATTGTACTACTTTACTGATGTAAAAATCAAAATCCAGTCAATTTCTGCAACTTTCCCATTTTCTTTTGTCAATTTAATGACATTACATCACTTCTCCCTTTGATTGTTTGGTTAAAGCCGCTAAGAAAGGGGTTAACATGACTTAATATTCATTTCTGAGCTGAACTGCAATCATGGATGTGTTTGAGATAGACTTTCCACAAATACTGGAAAGAAAATCCAACAAAGATGGACAGAAACCAAAATCACTGTACACATTAAATGGTTAAAAAAAAAACCCAACATACAACAATTGATGATTTAAATTAAAACTGAAGTCAAAAACCAGAAATAGATGTGTTGTAGTGCATCGATTTATGACCTGAAATATCATATATACTCACAACCTTTCAGCTAATTTTCTGATAGAAACTCTGCGTTGCACTTCTTAATATATCAATATTTGTATCTGCATGCTTTAGCGTGTTTACATGTCTATTATTACTTTTTCTGGCTGATTGTGAGGAAGCATAGGATAATAATGCACAGCTCCAGACGCATTTCTTCAACAGTTAAGCTTCTGATGAACACTTACGAATAAGAGGATAAAGACGTCACTCATAATTTAAGGTATAAATAAGTTTTGGACTGTGTGATTTAAGCAGTAAGTACGGCTGTGTGGAGATAAATCAGACTGTTTTAGGGGGTCCCAGGTGTAAAAGGTGCATTAATAAATGCATTATTATGGTGTGTGTGTGTGTGTGTGTGTG
>OMNM01010827.1:11270-33109 GCA_900302745.1 Parablennius parvicornis | reverse complement strand
CTGGCTGCGGTTACTTTTCCGGTCTGACCTTTGAAAATAAAGCTAAAGCCGATAAATTGGTTCTCAGTTGTGATTAAAATAAATTACTTAAACTTAAATTATTTTTTGGATAGGACACATTTTCAGTCAATAATTTTCCACATTTTTTTAATAAATTGTCACCTGTGAAAAAAAAAAAGTTAATTGTTCAACCATCACCTAGAGGAAACACACTGAAAGAACATGCAAACTTCACATACAATTGCCACAGTCGTATTCGAACCCTCGATTTATCGCTGTGAGGCGAGAGTGTGAACCACTACTCCACATATTGAACAATATTTGTTTGTATTTATTATTGCAGTGAATATGAACAGTTTTGTGAAAATATTTTTGGGGAAAAAGTGGCGTGAAACTGATCAGTAGCCAACTACACTATTTTTGCCTAATAAGAATATTAAGATGAAACATCGAAAACAAAGTGGAAAATAACTGCATCAACGCTTAGGATAATGACAGTCTTTATCCTTCAGAAATCAGAGGACATTTGTTACTAATCGGAGTAATAAGCTCATTTTAAACGGAGTGCATTTGAATGCAGCTGAATTTGTAATGATGATGATGATGTTGAAGATAATAATTTAATCTTGTCGTGCTTTTATTCTGATGCCCTCCCACCCTGTGCCGAATTCACACTGAGACTTTGAGCAGGTTTTACAATCTCCAGGGAGGCTGATAAGCCTCAGGAGGATGTGACGCGCACAGGTTCATGGTCCATTGTTTATAAGTGAGGGTGCGCGCGCGCGCGCGCGTGCGGGAGAGAAGGGGATTTACTCAACAGCAACATGTTTCATTTCGAATCAAGTCACTTTACATTATGATTCTTACGAAATTAAACAGATGAAACTCAAAGAGAATTATTTCAATCATAAACAGTAATGAAAAATGTAACCTACTCTGACGATGGGAATAAACTTCACGAGAAGGGAATAAATGAAGAGGAAAAACAAAAACTTGTTATTTGTTCCCTACTCGAGGTGTGTTGTTCTTATGCATGCAGACACTGACTTTGTCCAGCGTCCCGGGTCGCAGCCGCTCCAGCAGCCTGCACAGCACCGCTCCATCCTGCAGGGACGTCTGCAGGAAAGCCTCCGGATCCGAGATGCTCTTCTTAGGGGAGTCCAGGACCCCCAGCGTGATGAGCCATGTAACCGTCTGCTCGGCTGAATTCATTCCTCAAAAACACACCAAAACAAAAACACCGTGTCTCTCCTTTGTGATTGTTTTTTTTTTTTTGTGTGTGTGTGTGTTTGTGTGTTTCTCCCCTCTTCAGCTAATTAAGTCATTCCAACCAGATGATCCGGGCTGGAGCCTCACGTTGTGTTCCAGCTCAGTCAGGGGGAGAAAAAAAATCCAAGTGGAAGTGAGGAATAAGCCTGTTCCTTCCTTTCAAGAGATCTGCATTGTCTCGCGCTCTCTCTCTCCTCTCGGAAGAGGATGTTGGCTTCACCTTTGCTCCTGCACAACTGGAGCAGCAGAAATCATCACCACTGTCAAGACAGCTGAAGCAACACACCACGTCCTCTTAGAGATTTCACACTAAAGCAGCACCCACACTGACACAACCTCAACACGCAGGTAATCTCCAATAACCTCTCCATGGTGTTGATCTTTACAGTCATAGGTGTTAGGACGAGTTAAATAAATAAGGGATTTACTAGAAATGTACTGCAAGTAGAGGAAGGACTAGTATTTTGAAGGGAGAGACACTTTACTTCCGCCTTCAGAGTACTTGCCCTGGATGAGGATGACAGCTTCTCATGCAGGACTGTCCCATTGATGAACCACAGACGCTCAAAATATATAAAAATACACATATTAAATTCAATTCACATATCAATCATAAAACAAGCCTCTTTCATCAAGAGTATAAAAGTCCTTTGAAATATTTTTTAGGTTTTCTGCATTTAAAGTCAGTTATTACAATTAATGCAGCTTTAAGAGCGTCTTTTATTTTTAAAATGACTATATGTATATATTTATCAGGTAAAAGTGCCTGTTGACAAGGTGTTAATACAATCCACTTGCCCAGAATCTAGTTTCATAGAGAGAGTAAGTCTTTTTATTTTTTTTCTTTTGCAGGGAAAGAAAAAAAAAACAACCTCCAAACGTAGGCATCAGTTCTGCTAATGTACTTTATTCAATGAACCATAACTCTGGTGTTAAGTCGATCTCTTCCTGTCACGGAGGCCGGGGACATTATTAATTCATCGACTGGGAAAACCTTTTATCACCAGATGTGGCAACTGAGGCTTTGTCCCCCCCTGTTGGGCTGTTTAGTTCAGAGATTCCACCATGATGGCACAAAGTTGTAAATTCCTTCCTTTATTGAGTTGTAGTTATAATTCAGAACATGTGAGTCACCAAAAAGACAAATCAAGAAACAAGGCCATATAGAGAACTATAAAACTAAAACAAAAATACAAACAAACCCCAAAACCAAAACACAAAGTATTCCCAAAATCAAACATACAAAAAAAAGGTTATTTGGACTTTTAATATCTTTTCACATGCTCTCAAAAAGGAGGAGGGGGAAGTTCAGACTTATATAGTAGAAATATTAACAATTATATAACATAGAAAATCCATGCTGTTATATAATTCATAAAGTGACATACTGACATATTAACCGACTTGGGCCTCTTTAGATCCTCAAAACATATTTCTTCAGACTGGCTTTTAAGACACAGTAATATGGTGACGTTTCTTCTTATTTTATTTTATATTGATTCAATTTGATTTTACACTTGTTGATATAGTGTATCTTTTTACTCGTGATGTCTTTTAATTCTTTTCTTTCTCATTTTGCCTTCTCATTTTATTGGAAAGCACTTTGGTCATCTTGAGGGTTCTAACAGGCTTCATAATTAAATGTTGATTGATTGATAGTCTGAGTAGAACGTACACTTTCCCATAAGTTTTGCCCAAAGTCTTTCATTTAGGTTTGTCGTCTTCTTCTTTTTCTTCTTGTTATTATTATTATTACTATTGTTACTATTATTATCCATAACTTTAGTCTAAAAACTCCAACTTCTTCCTTAGTAGACACGTATAATATTGTGGGGCCATTTTAGCAATCACGTTTAAAGTCTTCACAATTTCAGCCCCACAAAGTGTGAAATACAAGACAAATTCGTCTTGCTTCTGTTATCTGAAATGTCATCCTATCTTATTTTATCCACCTAAAATGTGTCGAAATTGTCAAGTCATTGTTTTTGCCTTGACAAATATGCAGTTGAAGTCTGAGCTGTGTTCTCAGCTAAGCATGCTTACAGAGGCGATGATGATATTGTCTCACACGTAGACTTTCCAATATGTGCCACAGCCCACACACACGCTCACTCACAGAGCTTTTCATTCCACTTCAGAGCCGACGGAGGAAACTCCAGGGCCAAACCAAGTTTCCATCAGCAGGCTGATGGTTACCACAGTCAGAACTCAACCAAACACAAGGAAACTTTATCTGAAAGAGTTAATCACAAACTACACTGATTCATATTAGATCAAACTGCACTTTCATTCCTGTTTAAAACACTTCCTGAAAGATGAGGTCAAAGAAAACTTCTTATTTTCATCTCATCAAAACCCTTTTGGAAGAGGAAGTGAATGTGATGTGACGTGTGCCACTGGTACACACAGTGGCGGTTCTGCGGCGTGATGGCGGACTGTGCCATTACATGTGAGGGCTGGGTGACACACTGGTTTCATCAGTGCTGTCAGTTTTTCTGTATCTGCTTTTTAACTTCCTCATTTGCTGTCAGTGCATTTCCTCTTTCGCAAGCTGATGCACTCCTTCGACTTTGGCACGCGGCTTCGAATGCATCTTTCAGCATGCCTCTTTAAAAAATTTTTTTTTAAAGGCACCAAAACACACGAATCTGAAGATAGAGCTTCATAAAGAGAGAGATTGGATGCACTTTTGTTGTCGGTGGGACCTGCTGAGGTTTGGTTTTGAAAGTGTTGAGTCTTGGAGGTTGTGCAACACGGGTGAGTACAGAAGTGAAAACCCAAACTAACAAATGAATGTTCTTTACATCCAGCAGCCGGGTTGTGATTGTTGTGTTTGACTTTTGTCTCTTTGCAGCTTTAAAAGTGCACAGATGAGCTTCTGATAGAAAGAGAGACGTGGTGACAGTAATGCACACCTCAGTGCAGTAGTGTACGTATTGTGTGTGTGTGTGTGTGTGTGTGTGTGTGTGTGTGTGTCGGTGTGTGTGTGTGAGAGAGCGTGTGTGTGCATGAGTGTGAGTGTCATGTCGGGGGACACCAGCACCCTGTCCTGGAGGAACCTGTCTCCCACCAGCCAGTCATACTCCTCGGACATGTCACCCAAGGCAACCACGGTCAAGGGGACCGTCTTCCCGGTGAAGATCATCAAAGTGTGTTTCCTCAGCAACAGCTCCAACCTGGGCAAGAACTTCAAACTGGTCCGATGTGAGGAGGGATGGACTGTCAAGGTAAGCTTAGGATGAAACTGAACTTTTTTTAATCGCATGGTTAAGTTCTGATGAAAGAGTGAACTTTAAAGTCTGTTTTTTTCCCCCCAACTTTATGAGAAATGACATTAATATAAAATGTACTTTGTGTTTCTCCTGCATTTTAAATCCTGCTGATATATGTTAAAGATGATCCTCCAAGTCGGTTTTCTTTTTCTGTCTCAGACTGTGATTGAACTGGTGCTGGCCAGTGGCTGCGTGGGTCCAGACATAACACACAGCTTCAGCTACGGCCTCCTCCTCAAACACCTCAAGTCCTCGGTGATCCACTGGCTGCACCCTGACATGACCGTGTGTGAACTCACGCAGCGCTACGAGCAGCAGCACCTGGAGGCCGAGTGGAGGTTGGTGCTGTTTGTGAACTTATCAATAAGTCTAATAACTTGGACAAACTGATGTGTGCTTATCGTTACAGATATGACCTGAGAATCAGATACATCCCTTCAGACTTCATGGAGAAGTTCAAAGACGACAGAACGACCATGCTGTACTTTTACCTGCAGGTCAGTGATGACCGGAGAGTTTTTGGATCTATGAATATCAGAACATGATGTGCAGCTCATGCGTGTATTTTCCCACAGGTGAGGAGTGACTACATGCTGCAGTATGCCTCGAAAGTCAGCGACGGCATGGCGCTACAGCTTGGCTGTCTGGAAATCAGGTGAGGTGCAGCTGTTCTCTCGAGGAGAATGACTGTATAGATTTCTTTTTAAAAACTAAACGGTGTTTGTGCACACAGGAGATTCTACAAAGACATGAATCCAAATGGGCTGGAGAAAAAGTCTAATTTCGAACTGCTGGAGTGAGTCAAGGGGGATTATTTTAAAATTTATAGCATTCATTCTTGCATGCGTGTGTTAATGTGTGAACTGTTACACAGGAAAACAATTAAAGCCTAATTCTAATTTTGAACGTGCCTCTCTATGCCTAAAAAATGCAACCGCACAAACATTTGTAGCACTGATCATAAAGTTTACAGTGCCCCAAAATCCATTTTTATTTGACCTCATTCTTAAGCAGACAAGTGAAACTGCTCTGCACAGGTATATGATCAGCTACCTAACCGAGACAAAAGCCACATGTGGCACTGAGGTCAAGGATGAACATGTTCTGCATGCAGTTGTGCAGAGGCACAAAGATTTGCAAATGTTTGCACGAATTTACGGTCTGAGCGTTTTATTTCATCTGTCTGACTTTCAGGAAGGACGTGGGGCTGGATTTGTTCTTTCCCAAAGACCTCATCGACAGCATGAAGGTAGAGCGCTCAAGAAAGTTCCTTCCTGATAAAGATGCAAAGAAACCATTCCTGATCGTCTTTGTGTTTGCGTATCAGCCCAAGCAGCTGCGTCGCCTGATCCAGCAGACGTTCCAGGGCTACGCCACCCTGAAGCAGGACCAGTGCATGGACAAGTTCTTCAGCACTCTTGCTCAGTGCTACAGCTACACAGAGGAGAGCTTCGGCTGCCAGCTTGTGGTGAGCGTCTGAAACCTGCAGGCTTCACTTAGTCTTTCTCAGTTTCATTCACGTACTTCTTGTGTGTTTGAAGCACGGCTGGAGCCTGGCAATAGACCTGGTCATCGGCCCCGAAGGCATCAGCCAACAAACTGAAAACTCAAAAGTGAGCTTATCGAGACATCACATCTTTCTCCTCTCCGATATCTATTCTGTCTTCATCTTTGACCGTCTTGTCTCGTCTGCAGCCCGTCTGCCTGGCCACCTTTTCTCAGGTGCGCAGCATCTCCTGCTCCCTGCAGACTGACGGCCGAGCTCTGCTCAATGTGCACATCGAAGGAGCCAAACAGGTGGAGATTTAGAAGAGAAATCTCTCCCCAAAATGATAAAGCACTAAAAAATAATCAGCATTTTGGTGAAAACTAATCTCTCCAAGGGTCTGAACACGGTCCAGTGTTTAATAAATGTTGCTCAAAATGTATTAATAGCACACAGGACTAAGTTTCCTTCAACCCCCACCCTTTGACAGTTTGTTTTATGATCATTTCTAATTTTTTTTAGATGTTATTGCTCTTGCAGCAATGTGGGATGGAAAAAAAATGGGAAGTGTGTCAATCTGAAACTCACAAAACCACTTTGTTGAGTGTAGGAGGACAAAGCAAACCACGGGTTTCGGAGCTTTATTCAAC
This sequence comes from Parablennius parvicornis, assembly GCA_900302745.1. Classification (NCBI taxonomy): domain Eukaryota; kingdom Metazoa; phylum Chordata; class Actinopteri; order Blenniiformes; family Blenniidae; genus Parablennius; species Parablennius parvicornis. Next base: position 26,432 of record OMNM01010827.1, on the reverse strand, counting down.
TTGAAGGTTGATTTCTATTCTTTTATTTGTCCATCCAGCCGCTCTCAGTCAACACGTCCTCCCTGGCTGTCGCAGAAAACATGGCCGACCTGATTGACGGTTACTGTCGGCTGGAACGCCAAACTGAGTGTTCACTCATTGTCAGGCCAACTAAAGGTACACTAATGGTAACACATCAGTATGGAATTAAGTGTAAACTAAACTAAATATTTGACTCTTTTAGGCAGAGAACCAAGACTCAAACTTCCTGACATCCCAAAACGGTGAGCGTGAAGAGTCACAATAAGATGCTGGTTGTTTGTTAAACATCTAACGCCCACTCCTTTCTTTTTCCACACTGCTGTAAACTAAATGTTGCTTATTTTGAAGCCTCATTTTCTCTCTGCTTGCAGAAACACTTCACACATGTTTAAGTCTCGCTGCAAAAAGGTTGATTTTAGAATTGAAAATTCATTGATTGAACACTTTAAAGAACATTTTTTTCTCTTTCAGTCATGGTCCCAGTTTTCGTGGGAAAAGTTCAAGTGAGTATAGTCTCACACACAGGATCGTGGTGAACTTTATGGCTGAATATTTGCTGTGAAATCATTCATTCAAATTATTCTCAGCTCATATGTGGGTAAACTCACATTTCTTTCTTTTGTGTCAGGTTCTGATATTTACATCGAAATCCCAGAAAACCCGGTAGACTGTGACGGTGAGAAGCAGTGCTCGGTTTGCATGCAGGGTGAAATGTCACTTTCTCATTCGATCTATTTGTGTTTCAGAGAAACTCAAGATCTGCAGGGATCAGATTGTTATGGGCCGCATCTTGGGTGAGGGATTCTTTGGAGAGGTTCATGACGGAGTTTATAAGAGCCCGGTGAGTTGTTGAGTAGTATTGATCCTGTTGCTTTTGAATGAAAGTCGATGCTAAATCTCTGAGACTGCAGTGTCACTATGAGTGTGTGTTCGCAGACGGGAGAGAAGATCTGCGTGGCCATCAAAACATGCAAAGACTGCACGCCAGACGTGAAGGAAAAGTTTCTGAGTGAAGCCGGTGAGGTCTTGAATGTAGCAGCTGCAGTGATTGTTTCCTTTTTAAACACTTTTCACTGCAGATGGCTATGACATAAATGCTAAACCAGGAAATGTCCAAACAGCAGCTGAGCTTTCCTTTCAAGCAAAATAGAAAAGTGTTGACTTCCTGTTGCGTACCTGTGGTTTTTCACAAGCTCAGGTTGACATCCTTTACTTTAGAGAGCAGTTTTCTCCTTTGTGCTATACGCAGTCATTACCCTGAAGATTTAAAGACCAAGAGATGTTTTATACCAAATAATTCAAGTAACTTGTTTTTTTTATTATTGCTTTTTTAAGGGAATGTTATTTCAAATTGTGACGTTTTTATGTGTGTCTGTGAGTTTGATGATTTCTATCCTTGCTAAATAATGTTTAAATTCACACAAAAAAACCAACATTTAACCCTATAACTTCTTAAAAACCTGTGTGTTGCAGGTTTGATGAAGAACCTAGATCATCCCCACATTGTGCGCCTCATTGGAGTCATCGAGGTGGATCCAGTCTGGATTGTCATGGAGCTCTACGAACATGGAGAGGTGTGTTCTTGTGTCACTATCTGGAAATTGTCAATTTCCTGCAATTAATATACACAGAAAATACAATGTGCAGGTAAAATGCTGTTACGATTTTTTTTTAAATCTCATGTGGATAATATGAAATGAGGAAAAAGAAAAGTGTTGTGTGTCCTCGACAGCTCGGAAGCTACCTGCTGGAGGAGCAGGACATCCTGACCATTGTCACGCTCATCTTGTACTGTCTACAAATCTGCAAAGCCTTGGCGTACCTGGAAGGCCTCAATCTGGTGCACAGGTATCACACAGTCCCTGTCACATATTGAAGAGCCTCCTGTTTGATCTCAAGTCTTTATTTTGGTTCTTTTATTCTCTGCTTTGCAGGGACATCGCCGTGAGGAACATCTTGGTAGCCAGCCATGAGTGTGTCAAGCTGGGCGACTTCGGTCTGTCTCGCTATGTCGAAGAGGAAGAGTATTACAAAGGTGCCGACGTCGACTCATAAATGTTGATTTTTTTGGGGTAAAACTGTTCTTTTAACGTGCTATCGTATCCTCTCCTCTGTGTGCAGCCTCAGTCAGCCGATTGCCCATCAAATGGATGGCTCCCGAATCCATCAACTTCAGACGCTTCACTACCGCCAGTGACGTCTGGATGTTTGGTGAGAAGACGCTCACCTCTTGCACTCACATGCGAGTATTTTCAGCCTGTTTTAGTGCCTTTAAGCACAGGTTCGACCCAAACAGGAACAGAAAGATCTGTGATATTTTTATAGTGACATTTCACAGTTCAAAATTCACTAACCCGTGAACAGCTGCAGTTTGAGGTATTAAATCCTGCTATAGGTATTTAGATTTCATGCGAATTACTGGAAATTGCTGCATTTAAAAAACGAAAAGTGTCAATACAAGGCTAGATAGATAAGATAATTTTGCCACTTTTGGTTTCTTGAAGTTTGTTAAGGAAGGAATAGTGTGGCCTCGCAATCGTTTTAATGTTCAAGATCTTTCGATACATTTTCTTTTAACGAAAAACAAAAAAACCCCAAAATAAGACAATTTTTGTGCACATTTTAACTGAAACTGATCTAAAGGTTGTGTAAAATGTCAGACGACCAATAAGCCACAGTGAAAGTGCTTACTTTTATGTGCACAGTGGTGGAGATTTCTTTGTGATGGCTCTGCTGTACCATGTGACTAGGTGTGTGCGTGTGGGAGATCTTTTCCATCGGACAGCAGCCCTTCTTCTGGCTGGAGAACGGGCAGGTGATCAACCAGCTGGAGTCCGGGGTTCGACTCCACAAACCAGAGAGGTGCCCGCCCGCCGTCTACTCCCTGCTCACCAACTGCTGGACCTACAAGCCTCACGGCCGGCCCTCCTTCCGCCAGCTCGTCTGCTCATTCAGGTGAGGCCTCACACACCTGCAGGCTTCCCTCTACATACTTCAGCATGCGATGCTATCTCTCCATTAAAAGACCCAATCCCACGGCTGGCATCATGAATGTGAACATAAACATATGCTCTCTACAGTGAGATCCACCGGACGGAGTGTGAGCACGATGCGGACGCGAGACGAGGCAGATCACGCTCCATTCGATCAATACCTGACCCTGCCCAGGGGCCTCCGCCCAAGGTACTACACTCACACGCCTTGCTGGTGTGAACACGAGCCAAGAAACTGCTCTGAATAACACAAACGGCTGAGATGCATCTCATAGATGTATCTCAATGTTAAATTCTGAGCAAAGATGAACAATACAAGACAGAAAAACAACTGGAAAGCTAAAACAAAAAGGGATCTGAGGTGAGAACAAGTATTTACACATCAAGGAATGTAATTATATCATATAAGGCTACTCTGGGTGTAGCTTTTAGAACTGTCCCATGATGCAGGCACTCACATAACAGGTTTGTTTTAGATCTATATTTGATTTTGTTGATGTAATCAACACATTTGCATTTGTTTGTGTTGCCACTTTTATTCACTTAATCTGGAAGATTAGAGAGAGCTAAAAAAAGCCAGCACTTGAAAGAAAAAAAAACTTAAAAATTATTATTAGTCAGTCTTTGTTATGTTGTGGCAAATTTTCAACTAACAGCATTTTTTCCCCGTGTTTATTCAGCCATCCAGAATAAAAGGCAACACTCTTCCTCGCAACACGCACACACAGGTACGAACACACACACACAGACATTCATGTGCACTCACATGCATATTTCACCAGATTAAAATTCAGACGAGCTCAATGAATGTCCAAAATGTTGTGAAGCAGCATTACTGAATTCCTCTGATGACCTCACAGCGAAAGGGGAGCTATTTGTTGAGTCACATCTTGATATGCTGGTTTTTACAGTAGAGTGACAAACCTGGATGAACAAAGACTAAATCTAACTGAACCATGTATTTAAAAAAAGAAGAAGGGGAAGACACTTATCAATTTGCAAAACATTTCTTTGAAACAAAGTCGCACAAACCACACGTGGGGAAGGAAGTCTGAAACTTTACAGCCTTGCTGCTGGTCAGAACGTTCTCCATGTTCCTCGGTAGAAAGTAATGAAAATGCAATTGGAGAAATGAGCTCTGCAGGTGATGCCGTCCTCTCTAGTCCAGAGCTTCTGTGTTGTGTGATGAGGCGAGACCTTCCGTGATTCCATACTTCACAATGTGCTTGTTTTGAAACCTGGCATAAGAGTCGTGGGTCATCAGGGTGAATAAATGTGGGCTCAGAACACAACCCTGTGGAGTGCCAATGTTGAAAGCGATGACATCGGATTAGTTGTTCCTCATCCTGGAGCTGAAGCCAAGGGGGAGCAGTTTGTTGATGAGATTTTTGAGACGACGCTGAACTAAATTCCACGAACAGCATTTCTGCTTGTGTGTTTTTTCATTAAAACTGGTGATGGTGGGTTTATTGTGGAAACTGTCATGACTGGAGCAGATTTGAGACATGATGGGACGGCAAGTTGTTAAAAACCTCTGTGAGTACCTCAGCAATCTGATCAGGAGATTATCTCAGGATATTGTCAAGGTCCTTGACTTTCTCAGGGTTTCCAGATTTGAAGGATGATTGGTCGACGCTGTGATGTTTCTGGTAACATAAACATCTTCAATGTGTCTGTATGTAGGCGACGGACGAGGACAGCAGGCCGGTTTGGGAGAGAGAGAGAGTGGAGGACACTTTAGAGAGACAACGGAGAGAAATGCTGAAGGATCGGGAGTGGCTGGAGCAGGAGGAGAGACAACTGGTGAGGGATCACGCACACTTCAGTCGCACCATGACGCAAGAGATTTATAACAAACATCAATAGGGGTTGTTTTCAAATGGAGCATGACGTTTTGTGTGTGTGTGTGTGTGTGTCTGCAGGATCCTGTGGTGCGAGTGGATTCACAAATGAAGGTAAACTCTGAGAAATTCTTGTTGTATATCGAACATGTGATCAGTGTAGACTAAAGTGAGCTGCAACATTTTCACTAACTGGAAAGTAAACGCAGCAACGCAGGTCATAAACAAAGTTCTGCGTTTGAACGGTAACATTAGGCTCGCAATTCATTCTCAAAAAAGATTAGGCCGCTACCGAGATTTTAGAAAAATAACTTCTGGGGAAAAAAAAGAAAAAGGGAAAAAAAGAAAAAGAACTGTTGGAATGCGATAAAGTCGTATAAAATGCTTCACTTCTCACTTTCTTTTGTCATTTGCAGCCTCCTGAAAAATCCCCTGATCTTGGTGAGTCCAGTTTGATCAGGTCTACTCTTTGATTGTGCTAGAAATTCCTTCAATGCAGATAAAAATAGAAGCAGAACTATATAGTAATAGTAAATTCACCTTAACACATAAGGAGCAACATGAATGTAAATAACACAAGGCAATAACAGAAACTCCTAAACCAGGAGTGAGACGTGCTGTTCAATACGAGTGTATTCAATCTCAATGTCAAAGGCACCAGTTCTTTAATATCTCGTTTTTTTCTGTTTCAGATCCTCCGTTAAAACCTTCGATGCCGAACACAGCAGCGCAGGTGAAACCACTCCAACGACCAGAAGTCTCTCTTAGTGACGTGTTAGTCTTAGTCAGACTACGTCTTAGTGAGTTTCGGTGGTGATGTTTTTTCATAGCTGGAGATGTTTTGTTGTTGTTGCAGCCTCGGCTCACTGCGGAGCTGGACCGGTCGGGTGATGAGGTGTACACGGGGGTCATGGCGATCGTCAGACAGGTGGTCCAGCTGAAGAACGACGTCAAGACAATGCCCGCCTCTGAATACCCCAACGCTGTCAAGGTAGGTCTCAACAAACTCAACTGATTCAATTTAATGAAATTATTCTCATTTGATTCAGTTATTTTCATGTAATTTAATCCCATTTAACAATTTGATTTAATCTATCACTTCTGGTCTGCTGATTTGAAATGCTTTGATTTGATTATATAAATTAAATTTTTTCTAATTGGAATAAAATAAATTCCATTATCTGTTAAACAATTTATCTTTAATAAGTTGAAAGTAGTCAGTTAAAATAAATATTACCAGTCTTGGTTTAATAAAATCAGCTATTCATTTTTCTTAAAATAATTGATTTCATTCAGATAATTTGATTATTTAAGTCTCATTTTATTTAAATAATGACTTCAAATACATTTAGAGAAATTTCTGTTAATTTGATTTGATCATTTTTCTGGTTAGATTAAATGCAAATAAATAAATAAAACAATTTGTTAAATTGGGAGTTTTGAAGTTGTATGAAATTGATTATTTTATTCTGCATGACCAGACTAAATTCAGTTGTTTTAGATTAAAATTTTCAACATTGATTAGACTGACGAATTCCCCCGATTATTGTGACATTCTCATACATTAAGGGGTATTTAGGGGCTGAACAGCAGAGGGCTCTGTTGTCGCGGTGCTGAACCAACTTCACACTTTCCACCAGGGAGGAACTTTGTAGTTTTGCACACTAAAGAGTGAATCTCAGTCTGTCACCATCGTGTAACTCTCTCCTGCTCCCACCAGGCGGTGGGGGTCATTCTGCGCAGCCTCATTCAACATGTGGACGAGATTCTGCCCTCTCTGCACAGCTCTGTCACCACAGAGGTAAAAACAATACAGCACCTGTATGTTGTCAGCTGCACATTAAAGCTCTAAATCTGTCAAAGTTATCATTGAATCATCAGAGGAAATAATGAATTTATCAGAAGACTGTTTACAGTTTTCAAAAACATTTCTAAAGTTAAGCCTGAGCTGTATTTCCTTTCCACTTGCTCCTCTCTGTGGCAGATCGAGGGCACGAAGAAGCTGCTGAATAAGGATTTAGGGGAGCTGATCAGCAAGATGCGACTTGCCCAGCAGAACTCGGTCACCTCGCTGAAGGAGGAGTGCCAGCGGCAGATGTTGGCGGCTGCTCACACTCTGGCTCTGGACTGTAAGAACCTGCTGGATGCGGTGGACCAGGCTCGAGTCAGAGCCAACCTGGCAAAGCCCAAATGTGACGCACAGAAGGGAGAGGACGAATAGAACACAATAGAAAAGAAGAGAGCATGTTGAAGAAAGATGCCATAATATATTTTTGCTCTATCCCGAATTTAAACTTGGCAATTTTTGTAAAAATGTTTTTTGTTGTTGCTATAAAGGACTTTGATTATCATAATATTTTTTACAAGGTGACCTGTTGTGCAAATACTAATTATGTTTTTTTTTTTTAAACTATTCTTATCCTTCTGTTTTCTGCTTTCTATAATTTACATTATTCGAATTAATCTCCCATAATACATTTCAGGAGCTTTGTTTTTTATTACTTTCTGATAAGCGCTACTTGTACTAGATCTATAAAATGTATGTAAATAACTAGAAAGTATGACACTTTTGCAATAAAACTTCTCTCATGTTGATGTAAACACTGATTTATTTTGCCCTGCGGCCTTGGAACAGAATATTACTGCCACTTAATGCACAACATCTATTGATTCTTTCATTTTGAAAATTTAAAATCACCTAATTTAATGACGGTACACATAAAACAGGTGAAAATGGGCCTACCAGGGTTGTGGTTTATACCCTTGGTTGCAAAAAAAAAAACATATTACACTGTAAATCAAAGTAGGATCCCATATATCCTATATTCAGAAATATTTCATTTAATCTATAAATAATCAAATATGCGCGATTTTGTTGATCTTACAATCGTCCCAAAGATCATATTATGATTTAATGCCGCAGAATGGCGTTATTTTACTATTTGCAAAGTCTTGGTTGAAAACTGAAATACATTTCTAAAAGGCCCCAGGCTTAATATGCTCCACCTTCAAGTTTTTTAGTGAGTCATTTATTAATTCGTAACATATATGTCAAGTATAAGCATGTTGGTGCAACAGGCTTCTGTTAAAGTAATTAAGGCAATCTTATGTGAGCAAACCCAAATTGCAACTGCAATGCAAACAGCCAAGGTTCACTCTTTATGCACCAGATATCTCTACAAATGTTGCAAACAACAAAAACATCCTGATATTTCCATTCTTAACAAACTAATAGTGCCACCGGGTTTTGGAGGTGTAAAGCTTCACTTATTTCCCACAATGTCATTAAATTATATATATAATAGTTCTTGTAAAAAGTCTAACATTTAGGCCCTGGGGGGTTTTCTTTGTGAAACAGGTAATGAAAGAAGAGAGATACTCATTCCAACCTGCTCAGGCAGACCCACCCTTATTGCATGAATTCCATTGGCAAGGCTGTACCTTGTATTCTAGAGGTTAAACATTTCTTAATGCATACATGAAAGCACATAGAAAGACAATGCCTGTCTGCCCTTTCAAAGTGCGTCACTACTTTTTTTGTTTAATTAAAAAAGTTGACAGGAATTCAAGTATCGCTCTTTGATTGCTTTTTGCCTTATGCAAAACGGGGGGAAGAAAAAGTCATCACTTGCCATGCCTATGAGGACGTCCTACGAAGTGGAGATTAGCTTCCGTATATAGGACATATCTCTGTAAGTGCAGGCTGTCAGGTGAGCGTTGGACCTCAGCAGCAGTTTCTCCAGGACGAGACAAGACCCATTCACCAGGTGAGACTTATGCAATATTCTTTAAATTCAGGCTGTTTTCACACCACAGACATGTGATGATGCAGATTATCATGTCAGATTGTTTGAAAATCTTAATCCTACAGAGAGCGTTCACCAAAATACCACACCCCAGAGGGTTACCGAACAGCGTTTCACAGCTTTAAAGTCAGATGTTTCACGAACACAGGATCATTTAAAAGGCATCATCTTTCATATTTCACAGGTTTTTTTTTTTCGTTCTTTCTGGTTAAAAAATCTCTTAACTGAAAACTTGTCATTGGATTTCTGCAAAAGTTGTCAAAGGACCACAGTGAAAGTCACAAAACAGTGTCCTAGATACTACTTTTGAAAAGATTTGGACATGTACAGTATTAGAAAATGTACCAACCAAGCCGAACTAACTAAACATGCCCAATAAAGGGTTAATAATGTAGCACATGAAAATGTGCGGAACATTTGGGAATAGGATGCTATGACTTTTATCAATTTGGCAAACCGCTTCCAAAAAAATCGTGGAAAAATGTGAAATTTTTCCCACACAAAGCGGATAGGAGAGGCACCTCATGTTGCCATGGAGACGAAGATCAAAAGATGTCAGTAGCGAGAGGCAGGCCCAAAAGATTTCCCCCTGAATTTTCTAGTTTAGAAGAAATCAAACATTTGCAGAATAAATGATCAAAACTATCTGATCAAGTTGCCTCAAAATTTTAGAAATGTGCATTTAATCTGTGTTTTCTCTGCAAACAAGCGTCAGATTAACACATGTGGAGCCGTTTCCTCTTCTTCAGCATAGGATGAATAAGATTATCCTCGATGTGGACCCTGGGGTGGACGACGCCATGGCCATCATGGTGGCCCTGTCTGACCCAAGCGTGCAGGTTATCGGGATCACTTGCTGCCATGGCAACGTGCCGCTGGATAACGTCCTGAAGAACACGCTTCGTATCCTGAAAGTCTGCAACAAGCTGGATGTGAGTTTCTGGTCTGCAGGATTCTCCCCGTGAAGTAGAAACTGTCTGAGCAGCCGTCACATCGTTACAGATTCCGGTGTATCGCGGTTGTGGGAAACCTCTGCTGGGCCGTAAAGTTTCCATAAGCGACTTCCACGGAAAGGACGGATTGGGAGACGTCCCGGATCCAGACGCTCCGGGTCTGGACCTGGTGCAGGGTAGAAAAGCAGCGCAGGCCCTGGTCAAGATGGCGAAAGAAAACGCTGGAGAGGTGACGAGGATATGCAGGAAAAACTGCCTTCAACTGATATGTCAAGCTATTTTATAAAGAAATAATAAGTCCACTTCTACAGATTTTAAATTCATATCAATTAAAAAAAAACTATATTCATCAGAATTTATCCAGTTAAATAAATTTGATTGTGAAGAAGTTGTTAAATTAGTAGGTTTTTATGAGCTGAAGACATTATACAGTATGTTAATGGAGTAAAGTCAGTTAATAACTCATTAAAGCAATTCACATAAGTGCATGTTGATTCTCTTGATTTTCTTGTTAAGGTGACGCTGGTGGCCACCGCCCCGCTCACTAACCTGGCGGTGGCAGTACAACTCGATCCCTCCTTACCCAAGAAACTGAAGGCTCTCTACATCATGGGCGGAAACACTGAATGTAAATATTCATTTTTAAACATATCCACCTGCTGCATATTTCCATGTTTAACTCTCTGAATGTGTGTGTGTGTGTGTGTGTGCAGCCAGGGGCAACACCTCGGTGTGCGGGGAGTTCAACTTCGTGGCTGACCCAGAGGCCGCTTACATCGTGCTGGACCGCTTCACCTGCCCCACCTACATCGCCACCTGGGAGTTCAGCTGCAGGAACAGCCTGCCGTGGGTGAGGCTGCAAACACACCTGGTCCTCACCTGGATGTTTTCTAGGCTGAAGAGGGGGAGACGGAGACTTGACCCTCTGCTTTCTATCCTCTCTAGTCTTTCTGTGATGGCTGGCTCAGTGCAAAAACAGAGAAGGCTGCATTCATGAAGACGATTTCAAAGTTTTCCATGAAGGTGAGAGATGCTGACAGTGATCCTCGGGCGGATGTTTGAGCTCCAAGCTGCTGCACGACAGAACAAACAGAACAGCAGCATGTTCTCCGTGGCTTTATTGTACACAATGTTCTGACTGTCAGTACAGGAGGACACACCTCCACAAGGCCATGAGCACTCGAAAACAACTCCTAATTACAACCTATGGCAGCAACTGAAGCCAAAAGAAAAATAAAAGGATCTTGTGCAAGACAAACGCCCCTGTCATTTTCAACAAGTTAAAAGAATTTTAATGGTGAATGAACTTCCTGCTTTCAAAGACGTGCAGACATGTTCAGGGGACACAGGGGATCAGACAAGGTTAATTAAAGCACAATGATTTGTAAATATAAGCAACTTCAATCTATTTTCTTAGTTTTCAGGCTGCAAAAATAAGAACACATCCTGAAAATTGTCACATTACTTTGTTCCAAGTAAATCTATTGTTTACAATGACATTTTTCTTCAATGCAAAACTGTAATCTGACATTTTTTTCTTCAGACTAATGTGCTTATTGGCTCTCAGGTAGAACAAATCCACTTTAAAAAAGTTTTTTTTTCGTAAACTCATCTATTTCATCAGTTCTGCATCTCAGACAGGTGAAAAGAAGTTACTTTCATAGAAAATAAAACAAAAGTTTTCCACTACACTTGTAACCAGAAGTTTCTTGGTGAATGTGAAAGGGTTAAAGATGAATCTTATGCTCTTCCTTGCTCTTTTCCTCCCCGGCCTTTGGAACCAAGCTCTGCCTGTCACAGCATCATCATAAGCTTTTTAATCAGGATGCTGCGAAGCTCTTCTTTTCCGTTGCTAGCCACTTTGAACAGTTCTTGATGCGGTTTATGACTGTGGTTCATCGAGTTGTTGGACTTGATATTCCAGCTTCTAAACATACTCAAACCGCAAAATGATTGCAGTTATGCTCTCCGGGTGTCAGTCAAACCTCTTCTCAGGTCACGCTGGTGTCAAACTGTTGCTGTTTGCTGAAGGCCACTTGATTCCCTTCTGTGAGACAGTTTGATTTAATAATTTTAATTTGAATAATTGATTTAGCTTGATTTGATTTGAATATTTCTCTTTATATTTAATTGAATGAAACAAACATGAATATGTGGAAGTGACAACACATGATCAGGGCCTATTAGTATATTGAGGATCTCTATTGAGCTTTTGAGTGGATCGTCCACTTGTAGTTTAGTGAATATCAAAGAGTATTTACACTCATCTTGGTGCTCTCCGCCTGCAGAAAGCGACATCAAAGGAGTACAAAGAGCAGCAGACCACTGAAGGATGCGGGTTCAACTCCTGCGACACTTACGCCATAGCGGCTGCGGTGGATGATAAATTCATACTGGAGAGCGAGGAGGTGGGAGTCTGACGTTTTCACCAGTTTAAAGAGCAAAAGCGTTCAGATGTTACAAGCCGTTGTGCTCCTGATGTAGGTGGCGGTGACGGTGGAGCTGGAGGGGACCAACACCCGAGGCATGATGGTGTTGGACTACATGGAGCTGCTCAAGAAGAAACACAAGGTCTTCATCATGAAGAAAGTGGATTTGGAGAAGCTGAAGCAGCTGTTGATAAATTCTCTCAAGTAGAAGGATTCAGTGTCACTCTGCAGGCCTCAGACATGAATCTCGGCTTGATTCATGTGTGATTAATGTGTGACACTTAAATGATTCCAATAAAAAAGCCTGAACAAAAACTTTCCCAGATTTTGTTGCATTTCTCTCCCACAGCAGCAGCTTACTGTGTTATGTCACAAAGCAGAGCAGAAAAACAAGAATTTCCGCCTCTGCTTCTGCAAAATGAAGAAAACTTGCAGAAGCAGCTGTGTCGAGTGATGCAGGTTTTATAGACCATCTGAGAAAAATCTAAATGTTTGTCGAGTGAAGCGTGATTTGCTGCAGATGTTCTCGTTTTTCCTGTCTTGGCCGAACACTGTGCAGTGGAGAACAGTTTGTGCTCAAATCGATCACATTTCAATGCTTTTCTGTTTGATTCTTGCTGCAGAGTTTCACCTCACTGCTGGTTTTCTTCAAAATAAACAAATAGCTTCTTTTCCTGTCCTTTGAATCTAAATGACTTCATCTTAAAAGTCTATTTGTAAAAACTTTTACGATGTTGTGTACGACAAGTGTTGAAACGGGTTTTTAAAAAAGTGACAGTGAAAAATCACATCTTAAAAAAGTGATTATAGAAATTGCATAAATAAATAGATCAAAACGGATGATACTCGTTTATCCAACCGGAACCTCAAACACAAACCTGAGAAAACCCACACACGCTCAGAGGGAACATGCAAACCTCACACAGAAAGATCCCCCACAGTTTCTAGATATGTAGGCTTTTCCACAATTTACATCTATACCAACATAAACAAAAAAAAAATCCCATCAAAGCACATTTATTCTGGATGAAAGAGGTTAAAGAGTTACTCACTATAAATGAGTCTTCTTCTGTCACATTTTCTATAAAAAGAACAAGAAACAAAGACAGTAAACAAAACATTGAATATCTTGGCACGTGATGATTATTCTTCTGTGTTACTCCGGTTCTATTATATAATCCAACGTCCTTATAAGTTATCATGCATCAAACCTGCAGGCTGCTTCCAAGCAAACAGCCTGTTTTCCATGACAAACATCAGGAGTTCCCAAAAGTGTGTTTCACAAATGTGTGGAAAACATACAAACATTAAAATCAAAGCAGTAGGGAGTCCTGAAACAATTCTCCTCCGGCCCGTTTTATTTTCTTCCCATCTCTATTTCCGAGATAACACGCCCACATGAGGGTCTGGTTTTGTGCATCTGGTTTTTAAAAAGCTGCTCCCCGATGCTATTTCGATCCGAGCGCAGCCAGCAGCAGGCGTGGGACAGCGCTCCTCCAGCAGGTGAGGATTTTGTTTTAATTGTGTTTTATTTCAAAATATAATCCAACACCATGAAGGTTTCCTAATTCAGTGCGATTAATTGTAAATTCAAAAGGAGCTTTCTGCATCCTGAATGAAGCAAATTTGTTTAAAATACATCTTCCACTCCTGAAATTATGCACACTAAATGTGTCATTACCATTAAAGTTTGTGGATTGCTGTAGAAGATGATTACCTTTAACAAAAAAACAGGGAAGGAGAGCAGGCTGGCATGAGTGATGGAGGTCATGGATAAACGCAAGAGAAAAAGCTTCGGCACAGCAAACGACTGCAGAAATAAGTATGACACAAAAACAGCTGGGGTCTGGAGGAAAGCTGTGAGCTCTGCAGGGATAATGAGGAGAGTGAACCCAGGTGAGCTCGCTGGTAGTGAAGCCTTCAGGTTAATTAAGCTGGTGCATTATAAGATTTTATTTTGAAAAGAAGCCACACGCAAGACGGGTTTGAATTACTCACAAATAGATTATGTTGCTGTAAGCTCGACTGAGTTTGCCAACAAGTGGCGGGGGGGGGGTGACCACTAGAATAGGTCGAGGACACAAATATCAAAGAGGGCTACAAGAAAACAAACCGTTGTGCAAACTGCAAAACAAACTGCAGTGTTGGGTAACAATTATCTCATGCATTTTGACTAAAGAAGCTTCATAATAAGGTTTATAATGTGAACCTTCCTTGTGGATTCACGCAGGATGAAGAAGAAACTGATCATCGACGTGGACACCGGAGTGGACGACGCTCAGGCCATCATGGTCGCCCTGGCTGACCCCAGTGTGGAGGTTTTGGGGATCACTTGCTGCTTCGGCAACACCCCCATTGAGAACGTCCTAAAAAACACCCTCCGTGTCCTGAAAGTGTGCAACAGACTAGACGTGAGTTCCTAAATGTTTTTTTTCTTCTTTGCTGAACAGATGTTGAAGTAAGTGCTCATCTGTGATCCTGATCCCAGTTTTCCGTGGCTGCTCGGAGCCCATGCTGGCCCACAAACGCCACGCCGGAGATTATCACGGGAAGGATGGAATGGGAGACGTCCCAGATCCGGATGCTCCGGGTCTGGAGCTGCTGCAGAAGAAGCGGGGCGTTCCCGCCATGGTCAAGCTTGTCAATCAAAATCCCGGAGAGCTGAGATGATCCTTTACTTTTACAATAAGTTAGCGACGAACCAAAGACGCTCAGAAGGAGGTTTTGCTCTGTGCGCAGGTCAGCCTAGTGGCCACCGCCCCGCTCACTAACCTGGCTGTGGCGGTACAACTGGACCCCAACTTCCCCAAGAAACTGAAGGCTCTGTACATAATGGGAGGAAACACCGACTGTATGTCAGAGGTCACCTTCTTCAAAAACAGCAAAGTCTGTTTTCAGTTTGTGGCCCTAACATAAACTTGTGTGCAGCCAGGGGAAACACCACAGTGTGCGGGGAGTTCAACTTCGTGGCTGACCCCGAGGCCGCCTTCGTTGTGTTGGACCGCTTCACCTGCCCCACCTACATCGCTCCCTGGGAGTTCAGCTGCAGAAACAGCCTGCCGTGGGTGAGGCTGCAAACACACCTGGTCCTCACCTGGATGTTTTCTAGGCTGAAGAGG
>OMNM01010826.1:16021-26646 GCA_900302745.1 Parablennius parvicornis | reverse complement strand
AAATTGCATTACTCTAAAGTCAGGGATCTGCATGAAGCTGAGTGTAAATGAATGTTTTATATATATATATCTGTATATATATATATATATATATATATATATATATACACACACACACACACACACACACACACACACACACACACACACACACATATATATATATATATACGTACATAAAAAACTGTGGGGGGAAAAAAAAAAACAACAAAACACTGTAAATGCAAAGTATATACATGCATAACATGTATACTGTGAATCAATATTTTCAAATATGGATATTCCTCAGATTACTGGTTTGCTTCCTTGCAGTTTACCATCCCATCATGAAGCCAAGTCACATTCCTTATCGAGCCACTGAGGCAGTGCACACAGCCGGTGTATAAATACTGTTGAATATATCATTGTACGGTAGGTGGTTGTCAAGCGGCACAAAAGCAGTCTTTCAAAGCTGTCGCACCACACTGAGTGGCGGAGTCACCTGACAAAGCCGAACAGACAAACAGAACACGCTCCCGAACCGAGCCACGGGAGGAAATGTATTATTTTACTGCAGAAGGCATCATTTCAGTGCTGCCAAGTGAAATCGAGAGCAACAGTACATCCCTGCAACCCTTGTATCTACTGAGGACTAAAAGCTTGTTATTGTGATACTGCGATAGCTTGTGATATTAGCTTGTTATCACACTCTTTGGGTCGCGTTTCTAGCCAAGCTATGAAATGTTCCCATGAACCCAAAGCTGTGATACCATCTAGGAAGGCTTTTGTCTTCATTTCTCGCAATCTGCCACAGCAGTACATAGTCACAGTCATACATTTTTTTTTATTCATATTCATTGTGAACGTTTCAGTGCTAGTTATTAGTGAATGGAAAATAAATCTATTAATCTATGATTTTGTCAAAACCACTTAGTCCAAAGGAAATCCCAATTATATAACTGGATCTCAAGTAATCTAATTTTTCTTTGACAATTTCTTTATGTTCAATGTTTGTTTGTTTTTTTTTTTTTTTTTGCATTTCGGATTTTATATATGAAAAAAATAAATACATCTACTTTAGAAATTTTTTAAATAAAAAAGTTAAAGAAATGTAACTGTTTTGGTGAAGTAAATTAAAGATGTTAATGGAAAAATGCCACTTAAAGATTCCTTTCAGTCAACTTCATTTGAGAAGAAAAATGCTCAAGTGGCCTGACTTGTTCCATTAGCTTCGTACTGTTAAAACCAGCCGGACGCTTTGTTAGAGGAGGGAATACAAACTCAAATGACTTTGATGACATTTAAAATCCAACTCATTTTGCAAACTGCATTTGACTTGTCGACTGAGCGGTCGCGAAATGTTTGAAAATAAAAAAGAGGCATTTATACCTTTTTGGAGTGAATCTGACCTGTTGAGTCGATTATTTATTTATTTTTTTAATATATAATGGTCCCATTTGTGACTCGTCAGGGTGTACAAATGTCACAGTAACAGTCTGAAAGAATGAAAATGCTTCAGAAGCCAGCCCTGGCTTTACTTCTCGCTGCAGCTAGAAAAGAGCGTCTGGTAGCGGATTGGTGCTTAACTCATCCATTATTATTTAATACTCAACCTTACCAGGAATGGCATATTCATTTATTTTGAGGGGCCTGCAGTGGTTAGTGACGTTGCCTCACTGCAAGAGGGCCATGAGTTCATATTCCAGCTGGACCTCTCTGTGTGGAGTTTGCATGTTCTCTCCACGTGAGGTTAATCGGTGAATCTAAATTGCCCCTTGGCGTGAACGTGAGTGTTTCTGTCTCTCTGTGTTTGATGGACCACATTATTTTTACACTGCCTTCACCCATAGTTATTTGGGATTGGTTCGTCGGTGAGTTTGTCCTTTTTTCTCATCTGTCAGATTATGTCCAAATGACATGGTGCAAAACTATTTTATAATCTATGGATGAGATATAAAATGAAATTTTTAATTTTTTTCTTATTATCAATAAAATTCAAACTAAAACTTGAAAAGGTAATTACAGAACAGACTTGCCATCAGTTCAGTGTGACAGATTCATGCTGATGGTGCTTGACTTTCCTCAATATTTGTCCAATAATTCATCATCTCACACAATGGCCTGAACCTGAGTTCAAACCTGGCTGCAAAGAAGAAAAGGATTCTTCTGTAACCAATTGGATTAACAGGAAAACAGGGATTACATTCTCTCGACTATCAAAACACCTTCAAGGACTTTGTCGCAGACAGGCACTTTACATGAGCATGAATAATGTGACTTAAATCTCACAAACTGCTGCCATCAACACATGTTGGCATCAGTAGCAGGCAGTAAGTCAGAAGTATACCGACACATAATTTATAAAAAAAAAGCACGACCTTCATATGTTGTCATTTCCTTTAAAATGCTCCTTGAAAGAAAGAAACTTGACTCTTAGAATCTAAATGATGCACAGTGCATTGAACCCTTTAAATCGTGAAGAAGTTTGAAAATACATTAATTACTAAACATTTTTAATTGAGACAAGTAAGAAACAGTTGAATACAGCACAATTTAGAGAAAGGTTTGTGCAATATCATCCCTGAAAGAGAATAATTAAAAGCCATTTGAAATCTTTCATCGCAAAGTTCAAAGATCACATCAGATAATAAAATCTGCTGAAGGACGAGGTACACTGGAGATCATCAATCTGCGTCCCCCTTGCAATAAATTCAAGCTTATCTTATGAACTTCCAGTGCTAAGTTATGTGGATATTGTGAATTCTTTATAATTACAAGCTGTAGCTGCAAGATAAGAGCTTAACCATGTCAAAGTAGCCCGAGTTAGTACGGCTCGCGGGAGCAGCTGTTGTTCTGTGCAGGTCAATATTTATCTGACCGAGTTGATGTGAATTGATTGAGTGTTTACATTCCAGGTTTTTTGTTTGTTTTTTTTTTTTTTTTTGTCCAGGCACAGCCCACATGTCACATTTTAATCATGGAGTAGATTAAGTTTCTATCAAAACTGCTCTGGTTTGATAAAAGATGTCTCTGTATTTCCTACAGTGCTGTTTTAAAACTACCATTTATTCTGGTGTTGCTGTGTGGAGGCGGACAGCCGTTGTGTCTGATGACCCCGATTGGTAGCAAGCGTGCACATGACTGTGAAATAGCACATGGACGGAACACTAGCCAATGGAAATTTGTGGTGCTGGCTGCTGAATGAGCGGACGTTTAATTGCAGGCAACTAGTTGCGTGCATCCTTTATTAAACACAATAGCCCAAAGGCCATAGCATAAAGTACTACTTGTGTAGCTTGTGCATATTGTTGTGTTCAACTCAAATGTTTACATTTGAACTGAAAGACGGTGCACTGTATGCATGGGTTAAACCCTATCAGTTGTGTTTTGGCCACAGAGTCCAAGGAATCAATTAGATTTTGAAGTGAAAAAGAAAAAAAGATTTCGAAGTGTGGTACGCTTAGAAAAAAGATGGGACGTGGTCCGGCAGTATTTCCGAAATTATTAACAGATTTAGACCCTGTTTACACAACAATTTTTAAGTGAAAACGGATGATTTCTGTTGCGTTTTATATTTACATTTATCCAATAATGCTATGGGCTGCTAAAAAAATAACTTTTTCAAAATAGTTTCCATGGTGCAACTTTTTTGAAAACGATCCCACTCGTCTCTGTGGAAATGGGAAGAAATGCAACTTCTCTGAAACGCTGCTACTAAACTTGGTACTGGAATTGGAATTTTTACGTTTTATAGTTTAGAGTCACCGTAACAGCAATCCCACTTTGTCGTCTGTTTACACAAATGTCCAGATACTCGAAAATTGTTAAAGTTTATAGCGTATTGGTCTCTGTGCGCACGCGTGTAGTTTCATTACAGAAAAAAAGAACTAACAGCACCCACCAGTGGTCAAATCTGAAAACTACATAGTTTAAAGGGTTTCTTCCATTTCTGTGTAACAGACATTTTCAACACATTGCCGTGTAAACACTAGACTTTTCTGAAACGAAAAAGCAAAAGCAATGCGTTTTCACTTAGAATGTGTAATCCAAAAAGTATAAAGCACAGAATTTGGTATCTATCTATATCAGCTTCATGTTATGGAGGCATATATAAGAGGTGGCACTTAAGTTGATGTTAAGAAAGAACCACAAACTGAGGTAGAGTTGCAAACAGCGGTGGTGTGTGACGCTGTTAAACACCTACAGGGGTCACATAGTCACTTTTTCGAAAACATCTGCCATTTGTTCTTCACACAATTGCTACGCCTCCCTAAGTTCTTGCTGGTCCATATCGGTATGCTTCCCAGAGAGAAACACAAAGACAGATGAAATAACAACAGAGTACCGAGAGAAGGCCTTGTGCATATCTGAATGCAGATCTCGTGTTGAACATCAATAAACCTTCAATATTGACATCCATGCAACATCCACCCGGCATCATTTCCAGAAATTCAATGAGAACCAATTGTTTACTGCTCATTGTGTATCCTGTATATCCTCTATATCAATCCTATACATAAAAAGGGAGTGAAGGACTATACTCTTTATCCTTGAAGTCACACTGCAAAACTATGACTTTTTTGACTTTCACATATGAAGTTAGTTTTCCAAAAACACTTCTGCCATGTGGGAATATCCTCATGAAAGACTCCTTATAGGACATTTTGGGGAAGATTGGCAACCGGCCCAGAACCAACAAAGGCGTAGAGCCAGATGTCAAAGAGCAAAGCTTTTCAGATGGAGCCACCCTGACTGAATGGAACGTGCAGAGCAGAGACAAGCAGCAGCCTGTAAAGCGAAGGAGACAGTCAGCTGAATAGAAGTGACACTTCGCCGACTGAATCAGTCCGGTAAGTCGACACACAACAGACTGAGGGAACAGCAAGTGACCGCATAGACACATTCAAATGGTTTTCCCAAACACATGCTAACATGAGGTGCAACAGCATCTTTTTGTTTTTCTTAGCTGCTGGCCTCAGCATCAGCCACAGATGTTTTAGAAGTTAATATTTCACGAAACTCTTGTTTTAAAGACTAAGAGAATCTCAATAACCCTGAAATACGTCAGTACCGAGAGCGACACAAATGCAGTTTGGCTATAAGTACAGTGTTGGTGAATCCATAAGTACATATCAGCCCTATATTTAGCAGAGCTTTTCTGCTGCTCTCCGCATGTTGTTAATGTACCTCTTCTTTTTTGTTGCAGCTTCATCTCGTCATTATTTTAGAAATATGATTGAGTGTCCAGATTTACCGACTAATGGAACTACATCTGAACCAAATGAGTGACTGAGCCACACAGAGCAACTGGGGACTGCACTCATGAGGTTCATGCTAAATAAACTATACTTGTTGCTAACGCACATAAATCAAACCAGCAAGGAATCGTTTATGAATATGTATACATGCTAATGATGTTTCAGTTAATCAAATCCTAGAAATGGGCAGCGGATTCATTTAACACCCAAAATCTTTACACATCAGCAACACGTCTCCAACAGGGTTCATTTACATCCAAAAACAACATAACAGCTGAAAGTGTAAACAACACTTGCCAGATCGACATCAGACGGTGATTATGTCAGATTATCGCGTTCATCAAAAACCCGCATGCATTCAATTCAAACATTGAGTTTCTAAATCCCAATATATCATAAATCAACATGAATGGTGTCTTTTTTAGCATAAATGCACAAATATTTGTTGAGGGTGTTACATTGCAATATATTTATCTTAAGCATGCTGTTAAAAATGTCAGTTGTCTTTTGTTTCTAACTGAATAAATAAAGTAACCTTTTTTTTTTTTTTAAATGTCTTTATCCAAGTCTTATTTTTACTTGGTTAAGGATTGAAGAGGAAAACTGAGATCTCACTTCACTTGTGGCCAAAAACTCCGAGACATCCCGGTAGTTAACATATTTTAATTTAACAGCATTTTATCATCAGGCAGGATCTACCAGCTTGAACTTTTCTGGTTCAATATTTAGATGAATGTGAACTGAAGCCATTAAGAATGATTATAGAAATGCAGCCCCAATAGTTGATCCACCACTTGGTAAAGAGCAAATTTGTAACAACCCCAAATTGTATCGACATTGCTCATCTGAAAGAAATGCATGAAATCTGCTATGTTGAGTAAATATGAAAATGTATGTTAGATATTTGATTTAAATCTACATAAAAACAATGGTTTTGTTATTTGTTTTTGTTTGTATTGATTGATATACTTTTTCTCGTTCCTTCTGTAAAAATTGTAAATTTGGCCTATAACATGATTTAAAAAAAAATTATAAATCTGTAAATACTTAAACGATTGAAAAATAATAGATGGAAGGATTGAAATGTAACAAAGGGGGCAGATACTATAAGAGAAATCTTCGATACTGCTCCTTTACAGTCAATATGGAAGTTTTGATGGTCAGACTTAATTAAGTCAGAATTAAATAAAAGAAATACAATACAACACAATCTGCTTCCTAATTATTCAGTTCCACTAAAAGAAAACTTTGATCCTATGAAAAAAACACTAAGTGACTAATTCCAAGTTATAATTTGAACATTGAAAATAAACTTCCAATTTCAAATTTAAAGGAAACCACCAACACCTGCTTCCTGCAGTTGAAGTACGTGGCCAGCAAGTCAATGTTAAAACTAATAAACTGCTGCCGGTTGTGCAGACTTTTCCGATATTAGACGATGAATGAATGATTGGTTCTGATAAGATATACAATATTTAATTCAACGGAAAAGAGTTGTGTCCAAATGTGTCAAAAATGTTCACAAAATGAAAATGACACCTTCTAACATGACAGTAAAAACATAAATAAACAATTTGATGCTGTGCTTTAACTTCCAGCTTTCACCAAAAGGTTTTTTGTTTTTTTTTTTAAGTCGAGTGAAGTTGTGATTTTCAGCGAAGCAGTTCGGGATGATTTGAAGTTTGTGACTTTGCTCACAATGGGATGGATAATGTTAACCACAGTGCCAAAGCAGGCTGTTGAGTTGTGTGCAAAGAATTTTTCTCTGAGCAATTTTAGGTCACCAATTAACTTCACATGCATGTTTTTGGACGGTGGGAGGAAACTGGAGGACCCACAGGAAACCCACGAAAATGAAAACTTCACACAGAAAGGCCCTTTGACACACACACTTGCACAGAAACACGTGCACACACACACACAGACACGCTCCTAAATCTAAGCGTAATTATCATGCCTCTCCCTCTCTCTGTCACCTTCTCTGCATAATCCTTCTACCCGTCTCCTCATGTGAATTAATTACTCTTCTAATAGCCTAAAAATATACGCGAGAGGTACATTCATGCATGCACCTTCTCAGACATCCTTGAGAAGCCGGCGTTGATAAATCAGGCAGATTTTCTCCCCAATGAAGGACGACTATAGCTCTACAGGCCTTTAGTAAAGTGTCCAGCCTTTTCCTTTATTAATCTCACAACTGAAATGTTTCCTGGGCACCCACCCCCTTGCCGAAGATCCATGCTTTAGTTATACATTTCAGAGGCACAGATGTACCAGTGCTAGTCGTAAAAAAAAAAAAAAAAAAATGTTAAAGCCCTCTGATCTGTGCAAATGTGTTTTTAGGAAGCAGCACAAAGACGTAGGGGTTTATTTTACATTTTTGCTAGTGGGTCACTTTTGAACAGACACTACGTACACACATGGAGAATTTCTGTAAAATATTCAGTCAGCCAAAGCTGTGGAATAGCTTGACAAAAAAAATACCAAACTGGAATTAAGCATTGTTCTTGGATAGGTAGTTAAATGGTAGCACAGTTAAATATATATTATGCATGAAATGCATGTTATCAATATCCAAAACACAAATCATTGTAGACTGCAAGGACACACTGGGATCCTCCCTGATGCGCCCTCGTGCTCGACGTTTGCTGCCTGGAGCTGCTACTGTGAAAAGGCAACAATCAACAATCAACAATCAACCTTGACTTGAAGTCAAGTCTTTGTTAGTTTAATGGGCCTACAGGGAGAAAATGTAGTTATGTGCAAAACCATGGTCGTCCCAACGAATTTTGAACCTCAACTCATAAACAGTATGTCGTCACTGGCTTTTCGCACGTTTTCGTCCGTTCATCGCAGTCCGTTCACATCCTATGGATGCGCTCGACATCTGTGCTACGGTTTAGTGATCACCGACCACGCTGCAATCAAGTGAAAGCATTGTTTGAATCATTTATGAGGTCAAGTTAAATCACGGGTGATTGTGTTACACTTGTGGGAGGAAAGTCAATAAAACAAGGAGGGGAACTGCGTAGTGGAGGTCACCGCAAAGACAACTTCGGTCTACAATTCTGGGTTTCCAGGTAAATAATGGGTTGCAAATTTCAAGGCCTCTGTCCCCCAGGCACGTACCGCTTGAAGCAAAAATGGTAATTTACATGTTATTTCGAGAGGATTATCATCCATACATGGAACCTGCAACGTCATTGGTGTGACCTTCAATCACAGAGAGGCCTGCATGGTGAGAGAGTAAGGAGAGAGTGAAAGTAACCATGTGAATACCTCCGCTGGGAAATCGGCTGCTGAAACAACAATTAACGTAATGAATGAAAATTATAGGAAGGGGACTTTGCAGATGCAAATAAGAATTTAATTACGAGATAGAATTATTATGTGCCCAATTAGAACTCTAAGCTTTAATCCTGGCAACCTTGCATTTATGAGTTCTTCACGTTAGTGCTTTCCTCATGTGTAATGGAGATCTTACTTTTTATTTTTTTTTTTTTTTTTAACAGAAGACAAGTAGTAATGATTACAAATATTCACTTTAAACCAGTTAGCTGGATCCCCCAGGACACATTTCTTTTACTAAACTGACAAGTGTCTATCTCTCCGACAAGTTAATGCCATACACCAAAATCTGAAGCAACAAAAGACCCAAAAAGAGAGAAAGAGAGAAACTGTAATACCACATAGTACTAACCAGTACCAACAATGTATTTTACAGCAAAGGTCATCATTTTATTGAATGTTAACCGGATATTTAGAGTAATAACACCCAAAGCTTTATATATTTATATGAAAAAACCCTCTTCACTTCATAGACAAGGCACAGAGTATGTCTATAAAGTGCTAGAGGCAATTTGATCATATACAAGTTGAATATTTCTTTTCAGTTGTCTCTAAAATTGTGAATACTATGTTTCACTATGACTAAAGGGAAACTAAAAAGTTCAAAAGAATGTTTGACTTCACGTTAAATAATTAGGATTACTGCCTAAAGCTTAAATGAGCAGTATAAAATGGAGGTTAACACCCAAGCTCTTTATGAAGCATCTTAGGCACAGGCAGACACAACAACTAAGATCAAACCAAACACCTCAGGATTACAAAACAACTGACAGATTATACTGACTGAGGCATGACTGTATAAGATTTGTTTGATTTATACTGATTGCAGATGAAAAGCATCTTGTTCCTTGGGAAACTAAATCTTGCACAGCATTGTCTTATTCAGTTGGCCTTAATTCAGTTCAATGGAAGTTATACATCATTAAGTTCAGCTGAGATCGTAATAGTTGTTTTTTGTTTCATCTCTTGCGCTGTTTTGATGTCTTGGATTCCCTCGTGTTTCCTGACGTCTGCTGTTGCACTCCCTTCCTGTGTCTATGTCTTTTTGCCCCACCTCCTTATCCTCACTGCTTACCCTTGATCATTGTGTGCTGTGTCTGGTCAGCCATGCGTCCCACTGTGCTTCAGTCCTCAGTCTGTCCTAGTGTCTTTGTTAGTCTGTCTGTGTTCTTCTGTGGATGTCTGTCTGGTTCTCTATTTCAGCTTGCTTTTGTTCGATGTCCTGTCCTCTGCTTTGAGTTTGAATATGCTCAGTTTGCCAGCATTTTCTGTTGATTCAAAATGAACTTCACTTTTAATTGAATTGGTCGAGCACCTGAATCGTCCTTCAACAAATTGTAACAGAGATAAACTACAGATGTGCAAACAGAAGAGGAAGCTAAACTTCCTAAAGGCTGTCACTGTGTAAGACATCCTAATATTATTTATATTCATGGTGAAATATCTTCAGGAAAACTGAGCTAGTTAGGGACTGATATGGTGTTTTTCCTTAAGTAAAGAAGAGGTGAGAGAAATAGTAACAGCTTAGTCAACCGTTTGAATAACGTAAACACTTGCAGTTGGCTTGGTGAGCAGGAAATGGAGAAGGACAGCAACCAGACATCTCAACAACTCATTTGTAGCGGCAGTAATAATCCTGCTGACTTCCAAGTGACTGCAAATCTGTTACCACTTTCATCATAATAATCAGTTACAGGAATGCTGCCATAAGGAGGTTTGTTGCTTTAGCCTGTGTCCGACCTCATCCAAACAATCCACACTAAGGCCCCGTTTACACAACAACGAAAAGGAAAAACCTTTCTGTCGTTTTGGGGGGTCCCAGTGCTCAAATCAATGAGAGAGAGAAATGGGGTCTCAGTTACACACTTTCATTTTTACTGTTTATGTTATGACCTGCTCCATTTTCCACAAAAAGTGGCACCAAAAACAGACTGCAAGGGACAAAAAAATAAGTAAATGGCATCCTTTACTAGTTTTCAATTAATTCCTGAATGAATGTATTCTTTTTTTTTTTTTTTTTTTTTTTTTAAAACCCAGCGC
>OMNM01010824.1:7084-20138 GCA_900302745.1 Parablennius parvicornis | reverse complement strand
CGTGTTGCTGCTCCCCTGAGCCGCCTGCACAGATGGCAACACACACACACACACACACACACACACACACACACACACACACACACACACACAGGCACTTCTCTTACTGCTTTGATTTTAACTTTTACGCAGCGTATCAACTTTGTGTGTCTGTGTATGTGCGTGCGTGTGTGTGCCTGAATTATTTCTTCCCGATTGGCTGTTTCTTTGCTTTTGTTGACCAAGTGAAGTTGAAGTTGGGCCACATGTGGATTCCTCTGTGAGGTGGTGAATACAGAACAATGTGTGGACATTCTTCCGTTATTTCATACTTGAAAAGACAGAAAATCCCTCCAGCATCTTCATTCCTGAGAGTGGAGCCTGAATGAGTGGCGGGCCGTGCATTTCAGACCTGGGCCTTCAGTAGTGCTCATTCTGAATCAATCCCAACCCTCTATAATTTTTTATGGCCATAAAAAAAATCACGTTATGAAGCAGGAATGCAGTATAAAAAGCTGTTGCATCACAGATAGATAATCCTGTCGCTAGAAAACAATGCCTAAAGAAACAAACCCGGCGTGCACAACTCTCCTTCTACTGAAGGTCAGCTGCATAAAAAAAGCATCAATAATAGCGTCAGAAAATAAATCAGGATTTATTCACTATAAATACTGATTATTGGTTCAAAAAATCCATCCTCCATTCTTTCCTCAATCAGAGTTCAATAACTCTGTTGTACAATTATCCGCCTGTTTCATCGTATCAAGAAGTCCTTTTCTATCACCACTGAAGCTAATGGAGGAATTCGAGCCGCCCTGTCGTATCCTAGTCTTCATTTTTATTCACTTTGTGTCTGGAAATGTCCGCTGGACAGAAGCAGTGAGTGAACACAAAGATAGTCACTGCTGCCCCATGCGCTCACTCAGACTTTTCTGCTGAAGTGAAGGAGATCAGTGGGAGATTTTCCTGCTAAATCGTGGCATTCATTACAGTCAGTTCTGTTCTGAACCGCGACAGATCCAAAGTCCTCCAGGGTTCTGAGTTTAGCTGGAGGAGGCTGAATGCAGAAAATGTTTCTGGTATTCTCCAAAGTTGTGGGGGTGACAAACATCAGTGTTCAGTTTGGGGGTGTCCCCCTGTGTCACCGTGGGTCGGGGCCAGCGGCACCCCGATCCTCGCGGGCACCGCTACTGAACCACCAATGTTTTTCACTTCATCCAGAACAGGCATGGATATTGTTTTTTCTTTTATATTTGAAGGGATACGGAGCTTCAATGCAGTGAAACACAAAATGTTAACACGAAATGTAAATGCTCATCAGTGTGGACTCACACGTCTTTATTAGGAACTTCACAGTCATTCGTCTGGACTGGCCATAGAGTAAAACTAGTTAATGCCTGATTGTTGGAAGAAAAGCTAAACAAAAACATCACAGCATGAGCACCGTCTACTAGGAAATAAAAATGTTGACCCAGACAAGAAAGATAAGTCCAGTTGAAATGTATTAGTCTGAAATTTGTTATGGACAACATGAAAAAAAGGGGCAAAACGTGTCACAGAACACAAAAAATAAATTACATTCTGTGACCATTTGATGAATTGCCGTGAGACTAGTTGACGTCCAATAGTGAACAAAGGAAGGAAAACAGCTGAGTGTAAATCCTCCTGCAGTCCTGAACTACAGCAGCTTCACTGGAAGATGATCCAGGGTGGCCTGAGCCCGCCCTAAATGTCAGTTTTCTTTAAAGTAGAAACTGTGTCAGTGTCCCCAAATGAAGCTGGGAACTAGTTCCACGTGAGAAGAGCCTGGTAGCTTGCAGTTTACTGTTTCACCTTAAAAGAAGAGATCTCGTGAATGAGATTTACTCTAAAAGGAGGTTCTAGTTGTGTTTTTGTCTTTAGCGACCTGCTTTTAGATGTGATATCTAGTGTGGGACTTGTTCTGAACTTGATGCTGCAAAGCGCACGCGTAGAACTCCAGTCCTGTAGGGCCGAAGCTCTGCATGTTTTCCATGTCTCCCTGCTTCAACACACCTGAATGTCCTGATGGTTCATCACCAAGTTCAGCAGGAAGCCTGATTACGAGCCGCTCATCGCAATCAGCTGTGAAGCAGGGCGACGTAGAAAACATGCAGAGCTGCGGCCCTACAGGATCTGAGTTTGACACCCCTGCTGCAAAGAGTAAAGTGTGTGCATGTGTGCGTCCGTACACACGTGCGTGTGTGCGATGTGTTCGTACATGGTTGTAAAAGCCATAAACAGAGTCTCCCCTGGCCTCCCTCCCTCCTGCTCTCTGTTTTACAGTCTCCTCACTCCTCTGTCTGCAGCGCGGCCTGATTCAAACTCTGGCCTGGATTAGAGGTGGAAGCTGGACCAGGGTTTGAACCTCAGTCACACACAGCTTCCTGTCATCTCTTCATCTCCTCTAATTTCCTGCCTCATTCAGCCGCTCCGCTCCTTCACCGCGTCACATTGGACAGTTTCATCCAGCTGCAGGAAATTAAAGGAGCTGCCGACTCATTTCCAAACTCCACGACAGTTTTCATATTTCAGAGCTCCAACGCAATAAAACTTCAGACTGACTGAAGTAACTTGTCTGTACAGCCACACCTCTTTTTTTTTTTGACCCCACTGGAGAGATTGCAACGTCAAGGATTTGTAAATTAACATCAGGCTCTCTTTAGTAAGCAACTGCACCTTCAAGCAGAAGACGCAAAATCATGAAGGTGGTTTTATTGTCACCCTCCCATAAGCCCGACGTCAGTAATGAAAAAAGAGTACATGAAGCATTAAAGGCTACATGAAGTGCTTCCATGGTTTCTTCCACTGGAAGTTAATTCTACTTTTGATAAACATGACAGAAATGCAGCTACGTTTCATAGAGTCTGGTTTTCTTCTGTTCGAATGTGTCTCGTCATGTATCGTTAAAACTCGATGTCATGAGTAAGAATATTCCAAGTTTTCTGGAATCAGAACTATGTTACTGCAAATGACTAAAAAGCGCCAAGATTTTCAGAGAGAAACACAGTTTTTTCTTCTTTCTGTGTCAGTTTTTGGTTTTTGTTTCTTCCTTTCTTCATTTTTAACCTTCCTAATGGCTGTAAAGTGACATCTGCTCCGAGATAGAGAGATTGAGGGAGAAAATAGACCCAGATCATTTCCTGACTGCTGGAAGAGAAGCAAAAAAGCCGAGAGAGAGAGAGAGAGAGAGAGAGAGAGAGAAAGGGAAACAGAGAGAGAGAGAGAAAGGGAAACAGAGAGAGAGAGAGAGAGAGAGAGAGAGAGAGAGAGAGAGAGGGGAAAGCGAGAGAAGGAAGTAGGCAAGGTAAAAGGAGTGGCAGAGACAGAGAGCTTAAAAGTCCCCGTTCTGATCAGTACCTCTGTAGCAGGCAAAAATGTTCCCCCGTGCCCTGGGCCATTTATTAAAGTGATGAAGAGCAGAGTGGCCCGCTATGAATCAGCCTCCCCTGTCCGCTCTGTGTTGCATCGGGATACTCACGGGCAGATACTCTCTTCACTTGATTGCGGTGATGCTTTTCGACGGTGTGAGAGCAGCCAGGATTTCCGAGGGGAGGGTCTGAGAGTGCGAGGTGAGAGGAGGGAAGAGAGAACAGGATTCTCTCTGCATACACGTTAGCCTTGCTCTGCCCAGATTAGGTAAAATTTTCCATGACCCCACTGGGAAAAGTAATGATGTTGAAATTGAGGTGAGGGTAAGAAAAAGGAAAAGTCAACCGTTTCGAAATTATGAAACAATTAGTTGTTAAGAAAAAAAAAAGAAAAGAAATAACTTGACAATTAGCTTATGGCTAACATAAAAGCTAATGAACCAATAAATCAGCTCCTCGATGCATCTTCCAGTTTGTTTCAAGACACGTTTAGGAGAGGATGTAATCAGAATGCAAAATAAATGATAAATAGACAAAAACTATCATGGTTAATATCACTCTCGGATTGGATACCCAACTCAAACTACGGGCATTCCGAGCAATTTAGGTTTCATTTATATGATGTTTCAAGTAAAAACGCATAATTTTTGTGTTTGCATTTCAGAAACGTCTCACATTTACATGCCAATGTTTTGAAAATTACGTCCATTTTCACAGAAACGGCAGAAAACGATGAAAACTACGCTGAAAATGACATAGTTAACATGACAGGAGATGTGCACAGAGAACAATATGCTATAAACATTTACAATGGCGAGCATTCATATGAAGAGATGACCAAGTTGGATTGTATCGCATATGAATCTCAGCTATAAAACTACCAAGTCCCTGGAGAAAATGGACTGGGAGTCATGACACTCTGGATGAGGCCATTGTTCTTATTGTCCATCTACTTGTGCATGTTGAGAAAGACTGTTTACTTTCCATGTTATGCATGTGCGCGAGCAGTTTTTTTCAAAAAGTAGTGTTTTCCACATTTTTCACAGAGATGAATGAAGTTGGGGCATTTTTGAATAAGTTCCACCTTTGCAGCCGTTTTCAAAAAGTTGCATTTTCAGTGGCTTTGAACACCATTGTCATGTAAACGGACATATAAAAAAAAAAAGTTTCTGTTTTTACTTGATAATGTTGTCGTGTGAACAGGGCCTCATGTCTCTGTTGAATAAACAAAAGAAGAGTTGAATAGTCTAAATAAAGTGTATTCAGGTGCAACATGTTCCATGAGCCTCCTGAAGTCTTTATCTTCAACCTAGTTAAATGCAGGGAGATCGTTGTGTCAAGTTGTTTTGCATTCTGAGACCAGGCGGGATTACAGTGTCTCCAGGTAAACAACGTCAAATTGGCTGGTATCACTTACGTGCTAGCATTAAAATGCTTCAGTTAAATTTGGTTGTGTATTGCTGCTGTTATTTTTTTCTGATTCAGCCTGCATAAAATTGTTTTCATTTTCTAGATGAAAGCATTGACTAATTGTACTGTTTTTGTGTTCATTTTTTACTGAACTGTTGGAAAACAGCAGTTTATACGAGAAAAATCTGTTCTGTTGTTTTTTTATTTTCATCTTTGAAAATTACCCAGGGCAAATAAATGGGACAAGAAACATTGAAAATACAGAAGCTTCCACACCAGGCTTTGAGGCAGTAATATGCTTTTCAGTAACGCACAAGAAACAGTGTACTAGATGTACAACATGTTTAGAAAATTCAAATTAAACATAGTGACCATAAATAACCCACTAATGTTAATGTTGTCAATCTACGCACACATGATCAAAAACTACAAAACGTGGTTTGTAGAGGGAAGCACTGAGCTGTTTCCTGTTTAGGATCATTTTCAAATTGTTGCCCTCAGTAAGTCATTTTCCAAACAGGGACACAAAACACTGTTGTTCCATAAGCAAATATTCAAAACCTAACAAAGGTTTACTATTTTCTATTAAAAATGCAGACAAGGTATCATATTTCTGGTGGACATTTGTCTGTATGTGTTTTTTTATTAAGGTGATTTAAATGCATGCATTTTTCCTAAAATATTTTTTCAACAGACAGAAACAACCAAACCTTGAACTGACAAACAGCTCAACATAAATAACTGATCCAGTTCACTATCAAAATGTCTCATTCAGTGGGTGACCCGGTGCAGACCGCCATGGTGGATCTACCCACTCTCAGCTACACACAAGCAGGAGTCACCTCGTCTTCTGTAGCTCTTTTCTTTTTTCTTTATATCCACATCTAAAATTGGTGGAAAAAAAACCCACCCAGTGGCCATGTTCTGTGTTTCCTCTTCTTGTGATGATGTTAGTGGAAACACCTGAAGTCAAACATCACGAGGGAGAAAGAAGTAGGAACTGACTCCAGTCAACAAACAGGATCTAAAAATCTGTTACCTCTTCATAATATTCAGTGGAGGAGGGGACTGTGGATCAGAAACTGTTCACCTGCTAACATGACTCAACGTTGAAATACTGTAATTGTCCCTTTTAGAGCCACAGACTACATCCTATACTTTATGCCTACATTCAAAATGTTTTATTCCCGCTCTCTTTCTTTCCGTCTTTGTGTGTGTGTGTGTGTGTGTGTGTGTGTGTGTGTGTGTGTGTGTGCGCGCGCAGCCCTGAGCCAGGCTACACTCCAACATCCCTATGCCTCATTTCCCTTTATGAGAATGAGGGAAGTCCCATACGCTGATTATCCTATATATAGCCTGTTGTAATCATAGACCAGTGGAAAGGAGAAGGGCTGTGTGGGGCGAGAGCCCAATACAGTATCACTGAATTATAAATGGGAACCTCATCTCTGCATTCAAACTGAAGAGAAGGGCAGAGAGAACAGAGCAAAGAGAGAAATTAACTATTCAGATTTTTTTTTTTTGATTCACCTCATCATGGTTGCATAGTTTAGTGAATAACAGATTTATAACTATACTTGTGAGATTTCACCGTTACAAAATTAAGCCTTTGAAATGATTAACAGTCACGAAAGGTGTTGATCCAGGTGGAGACACATCTTATCACCTGGCACTGATCAATGCCGCTCCGAAACCTCGCTAAAGAAGTTCTGGAGGTGTTACCATAGTACATATGAGTGAGCTGTCAGGATATTTCCTCCACCAAACCCTCTCTCTGTCTTTCACCTCTTTCCCTCTCCCTCTCCCTGACACCTTCCCTCAGCGTAATACACACCAGCAAGCAATCAATACATACTCAGCCGAGAGCCAGGAGGAATTGTGGCAGTGGAGGCACCACACATTACAGGGTGGCCAAGGCCAATAAGCTGTAGAACGGAGAAGGAGAAGGACAAAATTGGAGGTGTAACTAAATAACAGCTTCTAAACACAGACTTCTCCCGACGACTGGATGTCTTTTCACCACGCATCGAGTCTTTATCCTCCACCAGCAGCGGCGTTTATTCAAATTTAGATATATGCTGTCATTTTGATTAAACTGACGTTAATTTAGGCGCGATCTGTTCCCTTTTGAAAACACTCTCTTGCCACCCACATTATTATGCCTATTATTGTAACGGATGTGATGAAATGCACAGAGTGCCACAGCAAGATATGCTACTATGTTTCCATAGCAACATATCACACTGCCGCCGCTGCATCATACACTCAAATGACAGACACAACCTATTAAGCCCGCTGAGATATATGAAAAACTGTCTGCTTGCATGTGCATGAGAGTCTTAGTGTGTCACTGTATGCCCCCCACTTCAGTCTTAACTGCACATTTTTCTGCAGATCAACAAAATGTAAGACAGAATTCACCAAGAGAATATCACTTTATCTATTGCTGTACAACATATGATTCATTATGATGGGATAGATTGTAACAGAAAGAATTCCATAAATGGTGAGAATTCAGCTCCATTCCCAACAAGTGAACTCCACTAAAAGACACTCCTTGTTTTAAGGCAGGGGTGAGAAACTTTGATCATTTTTGGGGCATAAATCTTGTGTTCACAAGCAAAAAAAACTAAATTGTCGCTCAGTTAGTTGAGCTGATTTACCACCAATCAATATATCGTGGGTTCAATCCCCCATCTCACCCTGTCCATATACTGTATGTCCAAGTGTCCTTGACCAAGACACTGAATCAAAAATGTTCTTAATCGTGTGTGAGCTTCTTGTATGTCAGCCATCACCATTAGTGTGTGAGTGTGTGTGACGGATCATGTAAAGCATGTTGAGACTGCTGGAGCGGTAAAATGCTTTCAATGAGAATAATGGCTACTAAGTTCATAAGAGCAACATAAATTCATCTCATCGATGTGCAAGAATGTAATAGTGTCAGTACTCACAATAGATCTGCTGATAAGTTTTGATTGTTTATTATAGTATCATGTAAAAAAAAAAAAAAGATTCACTCTAAATTCACGGAAAAACAGAAAATTGTTTTTCATTGCCACTATAAACAATATAAAACGTTTCAACTGGCTGCGTGAAAGTCACAAATATTGTCACATGTCTTCCCAGTAAAGAAAAATTACTCAATAATGTTATTTATTAGTATAATCTAAAAATACATATTTCATTATTCATTATGATGATTCATTATACATTATTCAACTTTGATGAGACTGTAATGTTCTTCAGTGTGATTCTTTTTGTAAACACACATTAGCTGAAACACTGTATCCAACACAAGTGAGCTTGAAGAAGTGAAAGTTTGAGTTAAGTAAAGTCAAGTTGCTTTATTGATTCCTTTAGAGAAATGAGTGAAATCTCTGCACTGTGTTGTTAAACTGACCAAACACTCCCATGATGCATCATAAAGAGCAGAAATTTTAAAAATGGCACATGATCAGTTTGCCTCTCTTTTTTCAGATTCTAGAAAATAATCAAATTAGGTTTTTTTAAATTTTTTTTATATCACTTGGATAGTGTTTGTGAGAATAACCGTATTAATGATTTGAGGTGTCTCTCCCAGGAGACGCTTTAGGTGCTAGCCTGGTGGCTGTCGTTTCCACTTTGTGGTCCAGGAGCAAATTTCAATAATCTAATTAGTTTCACATTTTATCAGAATAGAAACTATTTTCAACATGTTCAAAGCTCATCTCTGAATTACGCAGTCTGTAGCTACAGTAATGAAATTACATTTCTGATTAAATTAGTTATCATATTCTCTTCTCTTCTTATATATTCATTGGAAATCTGGTTACAATTTGGTCCACTGCTAGTAAAACTACAATTTCTGTGTATTTTCGACCTGTTGCTCAGCCCTGGCACACTAGTTTAAAACTAGCCGACAAAGTGTAACACAGATGTAATTTTTAATGACTTGCTGGGGCATATTGTTAAATTCTTAGTGAATCTCAGGTTAACATGGAAGAATAAAACAAATTCCTGATGTCCTTCTCTGATGAAGCGGGACATTTGTAAATGTTACGTATCTTTATGATCTTTACAAAGCTGCGTTTCAGCTTGGGAGAACATATTATTGAAGACATTTGCTGCTGGCATTTAAAACTAGTAATCGCTATTCTATAGCGCGAGTGAAAGTTATCCGAGGAATAAAAACATATTTCTGCAGGTGATTCAAATTAATTGTTATTGTGAAATAAACAAACATGTTTTTTTATATAGTGTGAGCGAGTGTGGCTCTGCTTTATTCAGACTATTCAACAGCTGCTCTCTGATCATAAATTTAAAATGAACACGCTGTATACTGTGTTAGTTTGTGTATATTCGGCGTCTGATTGTTGGTTAAAGCAATTCACCATTTACGCTTCCTGCTGGCTGAGAGATCCCCTGAAGTTAGTGAAAGGAAAGGGCCTCCAGCGTCGTCAGTCCTTCTGATTACAATCAGCCGCACCCAGACAACAGCATTTGGGAGGAATTAAATGCAAAACACCTGTCATTTTACCTCAGGAATTCAAGACAAAAAAAAAAATAAGACTTTCAAAGAGTTTGAGACTCTCATGAAAATCTTTTTTTTTTTTTTTTTTTAACTTTCTAACTGAACGTCACCTTTCAACATTGCGTGAAAACAAAGTTGTCAAAAACAAAATGGAGTACTTCAAACGTTAAATCAGTGCTGGATTAAACTATTTAGCATTGGGAATACAGTAGTCTGTCATAAAATAACGTATTACTGTAACCCCATGAGTTTTTAGCAACAACGGATTCTGGCAGTAATAGATAGAATTAATTAACACTTACAGTTACTGAAGTGTCCAGGCATTCGTTCTGTGCAACCTTAGTCAAGGAACAGGAAAAGTCTCATTATTAAACCAGGTTTATCTCGTGCCCTGGTTACGTGACAAGATTTTCATGTAAAAGCGTTAAACTTTTGTTGCATTTTCACTGAAAATGGCACTTTGTCAAAACAGCCACCAAAAAGCAACATTTTCATAAAACGGTAGATTTTTTTTATACACACAATTTGGAGTGGATCGACAGCGATAACAAAAGAAAAGACTCCAGTGTGTTTGTGCTGCTCACTCTTGTATTTAACTGCGATTCTGCGATTTACACGACACGGAGAAATGCTGAAAATTATGTGGTTAGCATGCCAGGTCACTTGTTGGCGCTGTCGGTTGTTTTTTGTCATGAAACCACACGCACATGCATGCGGAGAACAATATGCTGTGAACAATATAGCAGTGGTGAGTATGCCCAGTAGCAGCATTTTAGAAAAGTTGGGTTTTCCAGATTTCCATAGAGACGGAGTCAGACGATTTTACAAAATTTCCACCTTGGGAGCTTCTTTCAAAAAGTTGTATTTGTCAGGGGCTTCGAACACCGTGATCATATAAATGGACGCCCAAATACGACAAAAGTTTTCAATTTTTCACTTAAAAACATTGTGTGAACATCCTCAGCGTACATTAAAAGCATTAACGTATATTGACTACACCGTCGTCTGGATCACATGTGGAGACACATTTCTTAGACAACGGACACTGAATGAGTGTACAAGTCAAAAGAAAAAGTGTTGAATATTTACAATGTGTTGTGATGCATGAGTGGCTGTAACACATCAGCAACTCGTGGTTTAACATGCAACCTACAGTGTTTTCCGGCGTTCACAAGTGCTGTCTGAACATGAAGTTTTTCTGAAACGAAAATGGAAAAACCATGCCCTTTACAGATCATTGTCATTAGACATCATGACAACTAATATCCTGTGACTTCAAGTAACATTACTAATTACTTTTCTCGAAAATAGTAATGCGTTGCATCTGTCGGATGTGAACTGAATAGCTGTTTCTCTCTGTTCAGCTCACTGAGCCAGACATCAAGCTTTATACATAAAAAGACACTAAACTCTTAGTCGAGTGAAAACTGAAATTAAAGTTATTCATGTTCCAACAGCAAAATGACAGCATCTGTTTGTTTTTCTTTTGCTCCATTCAATAATTTGTACTTCTTTCTCTCTCATTTTTTTAAAAGACATCTATTGCTTTAATTACATTAGTGAATATATTTGAATTATTTCATTACAGTTTTAGCAATTTATGATAGATTGAACTCTTCTGGCTTCAAGATGTTACTTTTACTGTCATTATGCAAGTAAAAATGCCAACAATACAAAATTATGCACAGATCCTAATATGGCTTCACTAAGATGACATATAGAATCATAAGAAAAGATCACAGACATGGGTAACAACAATGATGTCTATACATTATTGTTATTTCTTTTAATTTTTTCAATGGAGTAAATATATTTTAATTTAGATTAGTTTGATAGTCTAACTAAAGGAAAAAGAAAAAGTAAATGTAGCCTCACACTCAGCATGCTGCATTAACTCCTTGAAGCCTTTTTCTCCTCAGATAAAACAGGATCACAGCATCTCTGGGTAAACGATGTCAGATTGGGCGGTGTGTTATAAGCATCTCTAACAGAGGACATAATCCCCTCCAGGTTTCTGTTCTGTGTTATTACTTCAGTGGAGTGATTCTGGACAGCAGATACGCAAACTTATTGAATTTTATTTGAATGGAAAAGTACTCTCAAACTGTTTTAAAACCACAGTTAACTCAAGCACAGCTGTGGGGAGGGGGACTTTCCAATGACTCATTAGCACTGACTAGTGGTGGGCGGCTGCATGGCGGCTAAGCAGCTTACTTTGCTTGAACTAACCAACCGATTTTTTCGATTCTGACTATCAAGAGGGAGAACATTTAATCCGACTGATACCACTCATCACTATAAAACAATTTAATCAATGTTATTTGACTTGTGTGGTTGTTGAAGCAATTTTGTTGTCAGAGCACATTTGTTAAATGCAGTATGTTTGTTGTGATAACTCAGAGATCTTTTTATTCACTGCAGCACTAAAATAATACAGCTCTGTGTACATTAATCAATGTATATTTAAAAGTAATTCCAAATATACTATGTGGTACATCAACTCCACAACTTTTAGTAGAGCTAAGTTGCACTAAACATAATTTTACAAACACAACAGCACAATGTGTGAAGGCATTTTAGTGCAACATTTTCACTACGTTTTCCCCCAGATTTTGAGTAAAAGGGTTGAGTGTGATTTTGTGTTTATCTGTGGCCACCCTGACCACATTCACACTGACACCTATTCATCCTGGACTCTGTTTACCTGCGAAGAAAGAAAGGATGTATCAGAGAGCCTCCGTCAGATACTATCAGGAGTCACAAACTAAACTCCGTTTCCATTTATCTGCGCTTCAGTTTTTATTCGCTTTCATTCTGTTTATTGCTTTTCTATTTATCTCCTCTCTCTTCTTCTTCTTCTTCTTCTTGTCCTCTTATATCTCAGTCTGGGGCTGCTCCTGCTCCTGCTGTCTTTGTCTGGGCTAAACATGGTCTTTGCCTCCAATTTATCTGCCCCACCTACTCCCCCCTAACCACCATCCTTTCTCTCTCGCTCTCTCTCTCTCACTCTCTTTCATCTGTCCTCACCCCTTCCTCGCTCATAGATTGACTCTTTCCAATTACATGAGCAGTTTCTTCAATCATACTGTAACAAATTACCTGACAAATTAAAAAAACACCAGTGATATTTCTGGGCTTTAGCATGGCCCATTCTTACACTTAATGAAATTTGCTAAGCCATACATCAGGAGTCTGTTGTCAGCCATGCGTAGCTCTTCAGATCTTCCCCTTTCCCCCCGCTGTTTTAATATTCTTTATACAGATAATTATTTCCACAAGAAATACAC
This sequence comes from Parablennius parvicornis, assembly GCA_900302745.1. NCBI lineage: Eukaryota > Metazoa > Chordata > Actinopteri > Blenniiformes > Blenniidae > Parablennius > Parablennius parvicornis. The sequence continues at coordinate 7,560 of OMNM01010824.1, read as the reverse complement.
ATCTCTGCAGCCAGTGCCCTTGCTGTTTCCTCCCTCCTTAATATTACCCCGTAAATTAGTTCAACTTTTGAATTTATTTATATAAATGGAAAATATCAGAGTGTATTGATGTATGTGTTGGGCAGTTTGTAGACTATACCATAAGCATCTAAATGTGTGCAATCAGATGTAGACCCTGACTTTGTTTTTCTCATGTAAGTCTACTTGAATATTTCTCAGCGCTGTTATCTACATCTCAAAGATTTTCTTTCTTAAAAGTGCAGCATTTTTTCCACAAAAAAAAAAAAAAATCATGAATAATATTTTTCCACAGTTCCAGGATTAATCACAGAATAAATTTACTTGTGAAAGGATTTTTTTGTGTGCGTCTGAGAGATGAGATTAAATGATTCAGGCTGCAGACAAATATATGTACCAGTGAACATCCATATTTCAACTGTAACTGCGCGCTCGTTTTTCACATTGTGTATTCACTT
>OMNM01010822.1:16530-17554 GCA_900302745.1 Parablennius parvicornis | reverse complement strand
TGTAAGAGGAAGATGTGTGTGTGGCCATTAGAAAGATCAAGAAAGAGAGGCCTGCTGCTTTCAAGCTTTGTCAGATCTTCTTAAAGAATTAAAAGAAGCAACAAACAAAAAAAAGCAGCAGGTGATTTATTTTTCTGGGTCTAATTTGTTTTTTTTGGGGGGCTTCAGCACTCTAAACTGTACAATGTGAAACAAACTGACAGACTAATGTGTAACCACACTGTTTTTCAGAAGATTAATTGTTGTGGAAAAGTTGTGGAGGAGAAGATTCCATTGACAGCAAAATAATGATGCTGACAGAAAATGTTTTCAGCACTTTGTTGAATCTTTGCCACCAGGAATGATGGTGATAAAAAACAAAAACAGTCCAACCACTGACAAGGTATATTGAATGTTTTGGCTGGTGTATGTAGTCTAACAAACTTTATCATTTAAGTAATAATTTTCAATAATACACACAAGACATGCCATGTTGTAAAACAGAACTATGCAGTATAAAATAACAAAGATTAAACAAAAAAAGGTGGACTTCAATCTGGTTGTAGTAACTTGTCTTTTTAAGAGTTTAATTCAACATTTTATGTGATGTGATGTGGGGAGAAAAAGCTGAAACCTCACATTCTCTCAAATATTCACTCGTCTTAAAAGACTTAAAAAGTTACAGTAGACTGATTTAATGCAAACAGTTAAACATCCATATGTTGTGGATGTATTTCTCATAAACAATGAACACTTTGAGTCATGAAAATTTAAAACTCATTAAGATCAAATGTTTTTTTTTCTGTCATTTTTATTTTCATAATCAGAATTCTTTTTAAGTACTTGAAAATTTTTGGTTTGCATCTTATGAGTGGAGGAATAACTTTGTGTATGACGTCTATATATATTGCGTGAGAAATCACCTCAAGCCCGTTAGCTCAATCAATAACTTCATATTTTTTGATAACACTCATATTGACTATTTTTTTTTAAATATTAAAGCATAACTTATTGGTGGTCATTTCAAATATTTGAAATGACATCA
>OMNM01010822.1:4030-14030 GCA_900302745.1 Parablennius parvicornis | reverse complement strand
AACTTAACTCCAATTTAACTGTTATCTGATTTTATCTTTTTTTTTTTTTTTCAATGCTTCCCCTCAGCAGGTGACAAATAATTTCCATCACCATGCGATTATCTATGCTGGTGGAAGTTGTGTGTTATCAGTGATGGAGATCTCTACTGGGAAGAGGCTTGTTTTTGCTCTTTTTCTTAACAAAGCACTCGTAGTGTTTGTTAATGTCCTCGTGATTTATGAGAAAAGGGACATTCAGGGAGGTTTTGTAATGGAGGGACCTGAGTGGATGACCTGCGCTACCTGATTGGCCTGAGGATGTGCTGGTTGGGGGAGGAGAGGGAGTTTTAGCATAAGCATGGGAGCCAATCTGCTCGGATGGCTCAGCACAGTGAGGGGGCCTCCACAGGCTTACACGGGGGTCTTTATTTAAGGGGTCCTTGCACTTTTTTTTTTTTTTTTTAACACAATTACTACACTACCCTTCTGTCCTGAGCCACTCGCCTTATTCATATGCATCAGCTGCTCCCTGCGCCCCAAAGTTACCAACCACAATCCCCTCTGAATGGCTAAACTAATTTGGGCAGTAGTCCTAGCTACAGACCTGAAAGTGTGTCCACAACATGAGAATGTAGACTTAAAAAAAGAAGAAGAAAAAAGCAGCACAAAGAGGGCAGCTAATTTAAAAGGATGCCATTCCCTGCAAGCAGAATGTGGTGAAACAGTACCACAGAGGGTTACAGTTCAGCCGTAGAGTTTTCCTATATGTCTGAGTGCTGGAGAGCGGCCATTAGCTGATGAAGCCACAGAGCAGAAACAACTAAATGATGTCGTTTTCAAAAGTGAAGCAAAACAAGCAATATTTGTCGACATTTAGTGAACAGTTTCTTGTAAAACTGGTGTCACGTTTTCCCACATGTCCAGTAATTTCTTCCTTCACCCCTGACTTCCAGTTACAGATGAACACACCTCCTCGCCTGTCACCATCGCATTATTCCCGTATGTTACGTGGTGGACATGATAGTCAAGGCTACGGACAGTAAAAAGGTGGATCGTGTGCATGTGCATGTTTGGAGGGGGAGGGATGGCGATGTTAAGCATATTTACTCGAGCTTGTGTGAGTTTGTGCATTATTTCCTTTAATAGCTTCACAGGCAGACGGAGCGAGCTGAGAAACAGACAGTCCTTCATTAGCCATTCCTGTAATGTCAATAAAGTTGAGATGGTTAACAGGAAGAGTGCATGATGGGGAAGAGGGAGAGGAACCAAGGCCATGGGAGGTGTCAGACCAGGCTGGATATCATGATGATGGGATAGGAAGTTTTAATGACACTTTAAGCATGCTATAAAGAATTGATTAATAACAGCGATTCTTTACATTGCTCTTTATCTTTTGGCTGCTTTGACCTCCACTATAGAACAAAAACATTGCTATGTCCTCTTTTACTCCATCCATGAATCTTCTCTCAGTTGTTTTACTTCTAAACTCGTTGGAAAGTTCTACTGGTAACATCCTTTGTTTAATAAATCCTCTGTTCCTCTTCAGCATGTGTCAAAATCACGTCAACCTGGCGTCTCTGGCTTCATCTCTAGACTCTCTGCCTTAGAGGCCCACCTGATATATGCAGACATACTATTTATCACGGCTCTGTATTTAGCACAATATTGACATAATGTAAGATAACCGATCCACATTTGACTTGTATTTTGAGGGAAGCTTTTCAAATAATGAATAAAGCAATTGTCGTGCATTTTTGACGCGTTCAAAGAAATTAAGCTGTATTCACGCAATGTGTTATTGCGCTTTGGCATTTGCGTCATTAAAAAATAACCAATTGCGTTGCAAATCCTGGAAATATACTGAATGAGACCAACTTAACTTTGGTGTCATTCTTCACAAAAGTTTGAGTGTTTTCTCATCTAAAGTGTTCACAGTTCTGGACTTTACAGCTTCAAACATATTTTCTTTCATGACTCAATGCATGTAAACTAAAACAAATGTCATGTAAAACTAATTTTGACTAAGAATATTTTGATGATTGAGATTATTTTTTGAAGTAATTGGACACTATAATTGATTGATATTACTTTCCCAAAAGTTGTGACCCAACCAGCAGGTATCCCGAGCGCTGCTTGTTGTTGATAATCCTTAGGCTGAAGCGCCACCTAGTGGTTATTGTAGCACACAACATTCAGCCACAGATTATGGCTTCATTGTGGAAGATCATGCACTAGAGGGTGGTATTGTATTTCTCTCCTCTGAGGGTCCGTCACTGGATTTACTGTTCCAACACGAAGCAGAAGCTCAACAACTGCATATCTGAAGTCATTGGAGGTATATTTTCTCCCTTAATGTAGCACTTTCCCATTACGCACCAAATAGTGAGTAGATTTATCTCTATTTCTATTGGCAGGCTAACAAATAATTAATTCCACCAGGAAACTGCTAAACAACACTGGGCATTTAAATGGTTTTGATTTCTGACCCCATGGAAACAGATTTGCCATCGTTCCAATTAGACACGGTGCGTTTTCATCTCTGGGTATATGAGAAATGCAATACTGCAATAATAGCTTTCATTGATTGTGGGAAACAAAGATATAAAGGAGGGCTTTGTGGCAGATCCCTTTTGAACAATGCAGAATTATTCGGCCTCAGTTGTACAAGTTAGCTCTTTCACATGGGAAATGTTCTGGTTTTTTTGCACCAAAAACACACGCTTGTATTTATCTACTTTCACAAGACACATTTCTCCAAAACAACAATAAAGTTGTTCTATGTTGTGACGCAGAGTATACGTGATTGAGATGTCTATATTTTCACAACACCAAACAATTACTACCAAAAATGACCACAATCTCAACATGAAGCCCATTTTAATTAAAGTTTCAGATGCAGTGACATTTCAAGAAACAATCTCTTCTGTGTGTTTGGTACAAACTCACCCTGCCAGCATGGCATTGCTTGCTTGCTCAAAATGATCTCAGGGTTTTAATGTTGTGTTGAATCTGAAACTCTTAAGAATATCTGTAAAGATAAAATAAGTCTGTGTATTCTTGGAAACGTTTATAATTTGCCTGGTGGTTTGGGGGCCGGATTGGAGCCTCTTGCTGGCTGCTTTTGGCCCACAGGTCTTTTGTTTGACACCCCTGCTTTAAGCACTTAATAGTATTTTAATTATGTGTGTTATATTCTTTGGGATAATAGGACCAGGTGCAATGTATTTCAGTGCTTTTCTGAGAATTATGCGAAATATTTTACTTTCACTTCAATTGTCTCTTCTCCCCCTCTGATTTTTTATATACATATACAGTACTGCATCATTACATAGTCTTTTTCTAATTTAACAAATGTCCTGTTGTTTAATTTTTTTCCCCTCTGGTATGATGCTGAAATGATGTAGTGAAACTATTTGTTGTCTCACATTACTGAAATAATTACATATACAGTATGAGCCTGTGACAACTGTGGTTTAAGTTGATTTATGCTGCAACAGATGGTTTTCCCATGTTAGTTTATATATTGGAATGTGCTCTGACTTAGGAACTCAATTTACTTTAGTTGTTTCAACTGTTTTGGGCAGTTTTTACTATTCCAGGTGGCTTTGGCAGTTTTCAGCACTTTAGCTACTTTCAGGTGTTTTAACGCTTTTATTTTATTATCTTTTTTTTTTTTTTTACTTTGAAGGTATTTTTAGCCATTTTAACGTTTTGTCATTTTTCATCTGAACTAGTCATTTCCAGCTGAATGTCCTTTTTTGCAAGTTGAGATAGTATGCAAATGTTTGCTTTATACTTTCATCAATTTTGAGTTATTTTACCATTTTTAGCTGTTTTGGCCAGCTCTTTTCTTCGACTTTCAATACAACCCTTTGGTTTGGTTTTTCTCTCCTCATGGCAAACACAGTTCTCCATATTTTCCAAGAGATTGACTCTTTTCAGATTAATTTTCGTGGTTACCTTAACAATGAGATCGCAACATTTTTCACCTATGGCGAAATGTAGTAAATATGTGACTTTGTAAGATGTGACACATATTTTAGTTGATACACATCATAATATTATTAATAAAAATCTGAATAAGAAAATGGGTAAAAAAAAAAAAAAGGAGGGCTAAAGAGCCACACGTGGGTTTCAGAATCTTTACCTGTATGCGGGTTGAATATTTGAATTTCTCTTTTTACAGCTTTGTTACCAGTATATAAATGAATGCAGGTTTGCTGCTGTGCCACTGCAACAATCGCACCAGTAAATGCCAAATAATTCACTCACGTCCTTCAGTGCTGATGTGTATTCATTGTGCTTGCTGGTATTGATTAACCTCCTGTGTGCATGTAGCCAGAGATGAAAACCACTTGAACGGGGGTGACAAAGGCCTCTGATGGCCCCTGATACCACTCATTGATCCCCCCGATTGACCACTGAGAGATAGTCATTCTGGACTTCACGTTGTAGAAAAAATGCCAAATGCTGTTGGTTCAGGACTATCATTCTTTCAAATATTGCAATAAATCACAAAATCAAGAGTTTTGAAATGATATACACAAACATAAACAAATGTGTCCTCATATATAAGACATGGTATAATATTATTATCATTTGTTCTACATAAGTATGAAGTCTATAATTTGTTCTTTTTATAATTATTTAATAATTTCCACTCATCAGTTATGCAGAACTGTGTAAACAATTAAGAAAACATATTACAACATGAATAGTTCTGATGTAAATATCTTTTTGAAGGGTTAATCTAAGAATGGAAATTAAATTGAATAAGCAAAATGTCGGTAATGAAGCTTAGATTTGTTTAATTGTCTTCATCATAGTTGCATTGTTTTTTTGTTTAATAATAATAAAAAAAAACTTCTTCAGATTCAGATAAACAAATGAACTGATCAAGTTTCCTGTTATGCAGGAAATTAATACTCTAAAAAACGGTATCCATTCTTAACCAGGTGCAAGTCTAAAAAATCTTTAAGATGAAAAACTAATTATCATCAACAACAAACGCATCTTGATGTTTTATTCATATTATACAATATTTCAATCTATCTTATGTTTATAACTGAATTACTTGTTATCATATTATAACAAACCAAACACTTCTCTAAAGAGATGAGTGAATATTAGCTTCATTGTCTTGCACCTCTACATTAATAAATGACATAGCGATGGTATTCGCTTAAGAAAAAAATGAATTCTTTCTCTCTCTCTCTCTCTCTCTCTCTCTCTCTGTTTCTTTTTTTCTTTTTTTGGTTTTTACAATTTGCATCAGGGAGATCACCAGGCGCAGAGCCAATTGTCTTGTAAGAGCCTGCAGCCAGTCAATCACTGCTATGTCAGCGAGAGTCCCAGCTGTCCTCATGACAGAGCCGCCATATGGGCCGAACGGCATGATGGGACATGTAGTCACATTGTATCATAATGTAACCAGGAAGGTGGAAGCGCGATTAAAAGCAGCCTTTCCACGATCACCCTGCATAGTATATGTCTTAAAACTTTACTGTCAATTAAATATTCATGTCTGTATGAATATTATGATATATTCCACGAGTTAGAATATCATATAAAACTACAGATCCCAGTTTTGATAGAGATGGAAAACAATACACCCCTTGGTTTGATGCATTCAAGGAACGTTATCCATGTGTGGTTTTGTTATGTTGTTTGAGACTTTCAGGCAAGATATTGAAGACAGATTGTTCGTTTTGGTGATTTGTTGCAAAATTCAAAAAATCTTAAAGCTTATTTGTAGAATATATTTTAATTCTATCCAGTGACGTTGAAGCGAGACTCTTTGACAGCGAGGCTGGTGCATTATCCGACAGTCCCTGAACGCTCCGCCTCAGCAGCAGCAGCAGCCATCCGCATCAGACACATTTCATTCAGTGTGTGGCCGCTCCGCGGAGAACAACAGGCTACCTCCCTCTGTCCTGTGTGAGTATTACACCCCGCCGCGACCTGCTACAACTTCTCTCAATTATATATTTTCTCCCCATTCAGTCGAGTCCTGATTATTATCACTTAATTTCGCCGCCCCCTCTTGTTGAATCGAGCTTTTATCTCTTTCCAAAGTCATGACTGAGACGTTTGTGGACAGCGTGCTCTTTTGTTCTCCGGGTATTTTTCTCGTTTTGACAAAGGGAAGCTGGTTTTATTCCGCCTGCGACAATATGATGTTGTTTATTAGTGTTTTATTGTTATTCTTTGGAGTGAAATATTTGAGTGTATTGTGCTGTAGTTAGGCGATATATAGATTAGGTGTAGACAGAATGACAGAAGTGACAAGGGTTTGATTTATTTAAATTGCTGAATAAATATGTCGACTTCAATATTTTGTACAATTGTTTATGTTTTGTTCCCTGTTTTTGTCTTATTTTTTCCCTAGGATGCTGCACAGCAATGGGACAAAGAAAAAACCTTTAAAGGAAGGTTTCTATCTAACAAAGAGCCATAAAGAAGGATCATGATGGGATCCTAAATGTTTAAATATTGCTAAACATCTTTTTAAAAAATCTAATATATTTACATCTTTCAAGTAACAAACACTCATAATCATAGATAATATCTCATGCTCAGTTTTAGAGTTTGATGTTATTCTGTTATCAGATGAGAAACAGTTCTTTGTTTTACTAGTGACAGAACATTACTCCTGGGAATCGAAATGTGGAATAGAACATGCACATAACTAGAGAGGTACAGTCTGCCTCAGTGCTTCTGGCAAGGCAGTCTTTCCTCCACGGTGTCCTCATGTTGCACTAGTCACTGACTGACCCGTCAGCACAGCCAGAAGACGCGAGCTCGGTTGCGCCATGACCTCGTCAGACAATGAAGAAACCGGGAGCGACCTGTCCGAGTCTCTGGAGATCCGTGAGCTCCAGGACCAGTACATGGACTCGGAGAGCTGCTTCAAGTCTAAGAGTTTACCCATCCTGAACGGGCCCTGCCAGCAGGATGGCAAGGTGTCCGAGCCGCAGCTGGTCAGCACGACCCTCACTTGCGTGGCTGTGGAGGAGAGACACGAGCTCCAGCCCAAAACGCCGGACTCCAGCCAGGCAGAGTCGCCCTCCTCCAGGACAGACTTCTCCCCCTCCGTCTCCAGCATGGTGGGGCTCAGCAGCTCTCTGCCTGTGGAGGGTCACAGGTCCGCCGGGGGGAAGAAGCTGGGTTTCTCCCTCACTCGCCTTATCCACATCCCAGCGAGGAAGTATGTGCGGGTCATCCTGAGTGACTCGCGCTGCTTCTTGTTCTGCATGTGCTACCTGACCTTCATCCAGTCCCTGATGGTTTCGGGCTACCTGAGCAGTGTCATCACCACCATTGAGAAGCGCTACAGCCTGCGCAGCTCCGAGTCCGGCTTGCTGGTCAGCTGCTTTGACATTGGCAGCTTGCTGGTGGTGGTCTTTATCTCGTACTTTGGCGGCAGAGGCCAGAGGCCTCGCTGGCTGGCTGTCGGCGGTGTTGTTATAGCTGTCGGGGCAGCATTGTTTTCCCTGCCCCACTTCATCTCGCCACCATACCAGATCCAGGAGATGAACTCCTCGGCTGGCCACGAAGGCCTCTGCCAGAGCGGCAACACCAGCGGGCGTGAACTGCTGGACGTGTCGTCCTGCCCCCGCGACCAGGAGGGCAATGAGCACAACTTGTACGTGGCACTCTTCATATGTGCTCAGATACTGGTGGGCATGGGGTCAACGCCAATCTACACCCTGGGTCCTACCTACCTGGACGACAACGTGAAGAAAGAGAACGCGTCTCTGTATTTAGGTAAGCCATCCTGGATGTAGCAGATTAATGCCTTTTGTAATGCTGAAGTCAGATAATCATTCAGTTCCACCATTTAATCAGTTTATTTTCCCCGCTTGTGCTTGAAGTTTGCATAAAGTGAAGAAACAGTTTCAAGATTAAAACATAAAGATTTGCTCGATTTGTTCAAATAGCTTCAGATCACCGAAAACTGTTTAACAGCGTCCAACTATGCAGTTCTGCTATGTGGCTTGAGAATGCAGAGCTCTTGGGTTACACAGTCAGCAGTTTCTAACACAGTTAGTGTCAATTATCCCAGCTGATTTCATTTCCATTAGAAAAGAATTGGCTGTTTGGATTTTGATCCATAAAAAAACCAAAATAACAACATGCAAAAAAAGCAGCTTTTGACTGGTTGAGTCCTGCCGACGTTTACCAAGCGGGAAAGAGCATGCATGCACGAGCATGTACCCTAAGGGTTCATATCTCCAGCCCCCACGTCCTTTTGATTTAATCTCCCCGGCATGCAACCTCTGCACCATACTGAGGTAAGTACAGAGACTGCAAAGTCAACCTTAGGCCAGAGGCACATGAGAGACGAGTGTGTAGCGAGAAGCAGAACTAGGTTGCTCATGATTAATGGGCCGGTACTGTCCGTGTATGTGTGAATAATACTGCTGTGTGTCCTCACACGGAAATCTGCTAGCAATAAAGAAACATGCTTTTGTGTTTCGAGAGAAAAAGACCTTTGTTAGAGTGTTTGTCCAGATTCTTGAGTTCTTGCTTCGATGTGACATTTCTTGATTGATGTGCTGTGCATTGCCTTGACTGTCCTAATGGGTTTGCTGGGACTGATTGGCTGTACATGCATACCAAACATTGTACATAGCTGAGATAGATGGTAATTTGCAGAGGTAATCCCTCAGTCTGGCTGTGCACTGTGGTTGGATTATTGGGACATGGGGGACCCCGCAATCCGGTGTAATATCTCTCACAGATGGTCACTGTCCTACTGACCTTTGTGCAGCTCTGCAACTCATTTCATTTATGTTCATTTATTCTGTGTTGACATGATGGCCGGTTTCGATTTACTCAAAACAATCCGCATTTCTTGGGGATTATTGTGTGTATAGTTTCACTTACATGACAGCTGTTACTTCAGTCTTTGTGTTTTGCGTGCAGGAAAAGCAAAACAAATTCAGAAATCATTGCACGGCATTAGCCTGGCGTGACACTGACCTCTCGTCACAACATTACACATCCCGTGGAGCATGTATGCATGCTTCTGAGTCCTCTCACTTGCTGCTCTGCTGCCCTCGAGACCCGGTATTGATCAGATCCCTGCGTCACGGGGAGCCAATGCAGCACAGTTATTGAACCGTCCACAAAAACAAGGGGAAAACATGCTCCTACAGCGCCTCGCTCTGCCCTCGCCTTGGCAAAAAGGCATCGGGCCTCGAAAAGCTCACAGAGTCGCCACAGTCAAGACTTCCCTTTGTGCAGATTTCCATCCCTTGCGCCGATGACCTTGATGCCTATTTTCAGATCACTCACAAATGGGTAATCTGTTTTACTTACACACAGCATTGTTTGGGGGGAAAGTGAGACATGTTCAGATATGTCAGAAGGAGCAGATAAGTATGGCAAAATGTCCTTCATTTGTATTTGAGATACATAAATAACCATGGTAACGTGCGTCAGCTATGTCATCCGTATCCTTTCAGCCACATTTTTATCTTTCAGTCCAAACAAAGTCGTCTTTTCATATAGTATCTTGCTTTTTTTTTTTTTTTTTTTTTCAAACCCCATCTCAATTTGCACTGGCTCAGAGGGGAGGAGTGGCTCTCTTTAGTAGGACAGTGCGGTTTACATTGAGGGGTTCTTCTCGTGTCCTTGGAGAGAGAGAGAGACAGAGAGATAGGGGGAGAGAGAGAGAGAGAGAGAGAGAGAGGGAGAGTACTTTTTTTCCCTTTTTGTCAGGGTGTTATCTTTGTGTATTTATGCATATACCCAGTGGTGCATAGCTTCTGACCCGTCACCCCATTTCCCAGCTCAGGCCTCACATTGCTATGGTAATGTAACACATACGGCGTTGTAGTTTCACCTTCTGCACTACAGGAAGAAAAGAAAAAAAATAGTGAAACGAGTGTACGGTTTCTTTGGTTCGTTAGATTTTAGTGGGTGATTATAGTATGCAGTCAAAGTCTTGTGCACATTTCCACATGCTTTTTTTTTTTTTTTTTTTTTTTTGGGGGCCCTTTTTTTTTTTTTTCTT
>OMNM01010816.1:4215-16872 GCA_900302745.1 Parablennius parvicornis | reverse complement strand
AAAGCTGGTTGTGCACCTTTTGAGATGGGCCAGACTGGGAGGGTCCCTGGGGGACCGCTGCATACGCCAGTCCCTTTCAGATTAGGACTTGAAATGCGATTCGCCAGGAATGTGCTCCAGTTTTAGGCTCCGACTGAAAGTTGTCACGTTCAGAGAGAAAAACACAACATGTGATGTTTTTATTTTTAATTTTTTTTTTTAAAGCTTTTCCCTGCTCCTGAAAAAAAAGTAGCTCAGTTATATCAAAGACATTAAAAAGTCCCAGTATTTTTTACGTCCACCAAGGAGGTTCTGTTTTTACCAGGGTTTGTCTGTCTGTCTGTGTGTTTGTTAGCAGGATTATCAAAACCTCCTGAGAGGATCTTCCTAAAATAAATCAGAAGATGTGTCTGGACCAACCTAGATCCATTAAATGTTGAGAGTGATCCTGATAACCATCTGGATACAAACTAATATCAAAGATCCTGTTTCTCCCCTTTACTTATCATTGAGCCACTTTTCAAAACATCCTCTCTCTTGGAGATCATATCTGATTGACTTGTAATTTTCCACTTCCTGTCTGACAGTGGAGGTGAGTCTGACGGTGGAGGGGAGTCTGATGGTGGAGGTGAGTCTGACAGTGGAGGTGAGTCTGACGTTGGAGGTAAGTCTGAGGGAGGAGGTGAGTCTGACGGTGGAGGTGAGTCTGACGGAGTAGGTGAGTCTGACGGTGGAGGTGAGTCTGACGGTGCGGGCTGCAACGGAAGTGCTGACAGAGGAGATCCTGCAGCCAGACACATCTTGATTAAATTGTGTGATCCGGAACTGGATTCTGGAGCTGGATTTCAGTTTTTACGGTCTAAAGCAAATTGCGTCAAAACTACTTGACAGATCTTCACCAAAGTTTCACCACAGATAGATATTAGATTATAGAAGAATAGATTACATTTTGGAACTGATTCTGGATCTGGATTTTAATTTCTGGGGTCTCTAATGAGGATCACATCAAAAGTACATGACAGATCTTCATATTCGTACATGTATCAATTGATAAGTTACTATCTTCAGATTGTTTAATGGAAACTGAATATAGATGAAAATAAAAATTACTATGTGATAAAATGTCTTTCCTTCTGTGTCCACAGCAACGCTGGCGGACGTCAGAAATCTCCCACGGCTCGTTTTTAATAGTTTTTATTTTGTTTTATTCTGAGAGAACACAAGTTTTCTTTCCTCTTTACTGCTACTTGTGCTCGGTGGACGACAGAACGCTGATTTAGAATCCAATCATTTATTGATTAAGGATTAAAGTGCTAATTTTCTATAGAAAGCAATTATCAGTGCAAGCAGCGTTTGAATGTCAAAAATGATTTTGTTGCTCATAACGGACCGCAGTTGGTTCAGGAGAAGTGATGCATTATGGATGAATCCGACCTTGAAGACCTCCTCTCGCCCGGCTCTTTGTGCTTCAGGGATGCAGCACTTTTATTTTGGCCTGCAGTCTGTGAGAGTGGCCCGTCTATTTGTTCCACCTCTGTTATGTCGTCGCAGCAGCGAAAAACAGACGTGACGCCGTGTCAGTGGGAACATCTGAGCCCGCTAGATGAGAACACACACACACACACACACTAATGCCTTTTTAAAATAACTGACCACCTCCACACAACTTGTGCTCAGAGTCTCAGAAAGATTTGTATCCTTTTTGAAAAAATTCATATAGAAAAAGATGTACACCAAAAGAAACCAGCGTAGGAGGAATTTTGAGACAGGTGTTTTGGATTTCGTGGTTTCCCTGCTAAATGGTGACAGATCTGTTTGATCAGTGAGTCGGAAATATAATGATGGGTGAATTTTCTTGTTACATGTTATTTTCTGTGGTTAATTCACCATTTTTTTTTTGAATGAGCGAGAACTCTCTCCTAGTTAAGATATTTCATATTAAAAGAATAAATCAACCTCACAGAACATGTACAAGAGCAACACATGACCTGAAGAAACTGAGACTCTGGCTTGTTTTTCTGGGAAATCGTAGTTAGTTCCTTTCTTTTTTTTATATTCTATTTTTCAGTAACCGTTTTTTTGTTGGCACTGCTTCTAGAAACAAACATCTGTGTGACTTACTGTATATCCAGTGTCAATTCTTTGATCTTGTACGAATTTTTCAATATTGAAATGAAGTAGTAAGTTCAGCTTTTGTACATTCAGTCAATGTTTTTTGTTCTTACACATTAAACTGTCATTGATTATTGACTTTGAGTTATCACTACTCGTGTTCTGCTTGTTTTAACGTCCTGACGTTCACTGATTTAGAAGAGCTGCATTCTGTGGACACGACCTTCTTTTCTTGAAAGCAGCGGTGCACCATCTCTTCAGTTTGTATATTCGCATGTTGCTTTTGCTTCACAATGTTTCATCTCAATGTTTGTTTTGCTTCACCCAAAAGAAAGGAATAATTTCTCTGCCGCATCCGACGTTAAAGGTCAGCTTTTGTCGCTTTGCTATTGTTTGGCCAAGGATTTGAGTGAATTTTCTGAAGGAGCATTAAAGAAAAGGGAGCTTTTGTTTGTTTGGAGAGTTTAAATGCCGTCCTGCTGGAGAGCAGGGTCAGAGTGGATTGAAACCAGATCTGTGAAGCATCTCCCATTTTTAATGTTTTTCTGGTACCAGACAAAACAATTGTTTCTTCATAGACGTCATAGAATCACGCTGCTTTCATGATCAGTTTCTCAACGTCCTGTTTGGGCCATGTTTTTAAAGAGGTTGCTGGTTCTCCGTCCACTACGCTACAGGCACAGAGATAATAACACTCATACTGGCACATTTAGGTAATTTGAGAATCATCAATCCAGCTGGGACCTGCAGGAAATAATTATAAACAAATGAATGGCTGCTCAGTGTTTTTAAATAGTTTAAGAGGGAGTTGAAGTGCAGCTCTGAAATATCTCCTGGGAGGGAAAAGCATGAAATATTTTTGTTTTTGCCTGACATTTCTTTACTACTAGGATTTATATTTTTTTCAGTTGGCAGCCTTAAACGGTTTATTTATTCACAGGATGTTAAAAAAAAAAAATCAACTATAGTTTGATTCACTGTTTTTCAAATGTCCATTTAAAGGTGCTCTCCAACTGAAAATTAAAACATGGAGTGAATACGCTTTATTTATTCATTCGCCTTTATTTTGTCAGGAGAAGCACATTGAGATTAACAATCTCTTTTTCAAGTGTGTCCTGATAACAATAAAACATGATAATACAGGTTTACAGTGACAAAACAATAAAAGACAGAGGAGACAAGTACACAATAACAAGAACAAAAAAAAAACAATAAAAGTACAAAAAAAACAAACGTACATTAAAACAATAAAAGTACATAAAAGCAATAGTTTAAAATAATATTGCAATATGATTTCTATTGTCTCTCTATTGTAATTATTACTCACCATATGTTGTGGTTCTCGCAGAGTTCCTGTTTGAAAAGAAAAGAAATTGTTCAATATTATGTTGCTTTAGAAAACTTGCTTTACAACCGAATCTGAATTCCTACAAAAGCAAAAATTAGGGTTGAAGTGTTAAAGTGAATGAATCTCGGGCTTGAACTTGAAAAAAAGAAAAGATAAAATTTCAGGTGTCATTTCAGGACGAGCTACTGTTTTTCTGTTTTTTTTTTTTCTTTTTTGTTTTTGTTTTTTTTCTTTCCTCAAATCGGCTGAAGTGCCAGTTTTATTAACTGTCAGAGTAAATATACAGACGGCATAACTGTGAGGTGGCACTTTGCATCTAAACTAGTTATCGATCTTTCTGAGCAGGCGGCTGCAAATTGATTACCTTGATGGGGCTTCATGGCTGCTTGTACAGTGAAAGGCCTGGTTGCATACGCACAAGCTGAGCGCACGTACGCCAAGCTCTGGCGTGTCCTCAGATTAACAGGTAATAAATAGAACCAGACATCAGGAATCAGGAGGAATCCTGTTACATCGCTGTGATCAAGCTCAGCAATTAAGATGAAGAACGACACCTTGTGCTAAAAGTGACCCGTCTGGGCTGCGTCCTGTCCTGCCTTCGCCCCGTACGGAACCGGGATGGGCTCCAGCTCGCCGCCAACCCCGAGCTGGATGAAGCCGTAGAGAAGATGGATGGATGTAATCTGTAAGTGTAAAAGTGTGGAGTCAGTTAAGTTGTAAATTGATGAATTTTCTCCTTTGGGAAATTTCCTGCAATCATTCTCATAAGAAATAGAAAAATCCTACACCCATATCCAGAAATAAATCTTACTTTAGTCAAATGAAGAGCATCCTTGACTTGAATGTTAAAAGTTCACTTTGTATCCTGGAAATCAACCGTAAATACATCTTACATAGAAAACGCTGTAGGTGTGTTTTTTTGTTTTTTTTTCCCTCACTCTGTGTGATGCATGTGAGTCGGTGTCTGCAGGAAATCAGCTTCACAGTGGTTGAAGCCTGGATTAGATAAATAAATCTAGTCATGTTTTTTATTGTACACCACTAAACAAAATCAGACAATTAGATTATTGGAACTATTTAATTATTAAAGTGAAAAGTTAAGTGGCTTTGGAAGCTTAAACAACTTCTCCCTGTTTTATAGCAGCTTGCATTAAACACATCTTGGATAGTCGACTGGACAAAGATTAAATAAAAGGAGAATTCAGGAAACCGGGATAAAATATTCAGATCCTGGATCAGTTCAGTCCTGATGTGCAGAAGTACCGGAGTTACTTTATATGATGATTTATTCCGTACGGTCGGCCTGATCCACGTCTTCAGCAAACACTAAAATTTTTTTTTTTTCCTCTAATGAGAATTCAGATACATTCGATTCAAAAATGCTTTTCAGAGAAATAAAAGCGGCAGAACAGTGAGTACCAAAAATGAAATAATTCAAATTTAATGCAAATACGAAAGTAAATCATTTAAGATGTTTGGTTGTGGCTAATGTCGCTTTATCGTTCATATTACATATTAAATTCATGTTTTCATTTATTTTATTTTAGTAGCTATGTTGCTTCAAGCGTTTTATCCTGTTCAGGGTCATGAGGCACGAGTATTCAAACACAGAGACACACTGACATTCACCTCGGGGTCATTTAGGGGTCACCAATTAATGTGAACCCACAAACCGTACAGATCTGAACCCACAGCCTTCTCACGAGGCCCCTCCTCCTGGCCGAGGACACTCGACTATACAACTACAGGCACGCCTTGTTGTTCTTCCGCTGACATAGCAAAACCAATAGTTTTAGCTCCATGTTGCTGACGGACCTTCCAAAATAAAGCAAGTTACATGCAAACCAGCTGGAGAGCCACGTGAAGAAAGTCTAACGGCGAGAGAATGTTGGAATACCAAAACACTCTCCCTGGATCGGCTGGAAGTGCAAAATGAATAGAATCAAAGCATAGAATCAAAAAATATAGATAAATAGAACAAATAGACAAAAAGAAAAGTGTAAACTAACAACTTGAGGGTGTTGAGGTTTTAAACGGTGCATTGTACTCCAGTTAGTGACGGCAGAGCATGTGTGAGGTAATAATAATAATAATAATAATAATAATAATAATAATAATAATAAGTATTATTATTATTATTATTATTATTGTTGTTATTATTATTATTATTATTATTATTATTATTATTATTGTTATTATTATTATTATTATTATTATAGTAGCATGGTAGTGCAGTGGTTAGTATTCTTGTGTTTATGTGAGTGCCTTTATGAATTAGTGTGAATCATATTAGCAGTTACTGCAAAACATTAATCATATGATGTGAATACTGATTGAATGTTGGTTTTACACTATATGTTAAGGATCGCATGTCCACAGTGGTGTCGTGGTCTCTGACCTCATAGTAAGTATCTCCCAGGTGTGCATTATAACCTTTTCTGTGTAGTTTGCATGTTCTCCCAGTGCGTGTAAAGGTTTTCACCGGCTATTACTGAAAACATGTGCTTGATAAGTGACTCAAGCACTCATCTCTATGAATGTGAGTGTGTGTGAGACTGTGTGTCTCTCTGTGTTTGTCATGTTTGAGGACTGGTGACCTGTTCAGGGTGTATCCTGCCTTCACAGATAATCAGCTGGGATAAGTGTCAACGCCTCTCAATAAAAACATTGGACAAAGCGGTAGAGAACGTGGATGGATGGATTATAAATTAAAAACTGCATCTTAAGCATTTTTTCATTTATGTTGTGATTATTTGAACATTTATGTAATGCTTTGTAAAACTTTCCGTTTTAGATTGAAGCATAAAGTATATTTACTTTGATCCACTGAAGTGCAATCAAATATAAAAACAAGTAAAATAGGCAGTAAACATTATTTAAAGAGCAGTGTTGTCTGTAACACAAGTCATTCACTACATTTCAATAGTAACTGATTTAAAGGGTTAAAAGGTCAATCAGATAGTACAAGGAACATGACAGACATAACAATACTGCGTTAACAAAAAGCTTTCATGTTCAACATACCCAGCTGAATCATAATTTATATTTGCTACCCTGCACTGCTTTCCAAAATTAGCCACTTTTTATTGTAATTGAGACCACAAAGGGGTTGTGGTTTTCATGATAACAAAATTCTATGGCTGTAGCAGTAAAGAATGAATATTAAGCTACTATTACAAACATGATTACTCATGGCCTTGGCACTTGTAGTAGGGATTTAGGACCCCAGGGAGAATAAATGGAAAATAATTGGAATTAATAATGTCATGTTTTGCCTTTTGACAACCACGTTACGTTTTGATCAAGGTTTAGAGCAGCAACTGTCGGGGATTCATTATATCAAACTGAATTTTCAGTTGCATAATTTGTTTTTCAAAATTAGTTTGAAAAGTACAGGTGGACTTGACTGATTCTTTTATGTATGCAGTTCCAAGGTCTAGTCTTTGTATTATCCATGATTGCAGATATATTTGTCATGGATGAATGGAATAACTGAATAGCTGGAGGAGAGTGCTTTCCTCTTTCACAGATAATCTAATTATCTTAGGTGAAAGGTAATTAGGCTACCTGCAATTTCTGGGCATGTTCATGATTCACATCCAAAAAATCAGGCTTACTTTCTGGCAATGTATAATAATTGAATGAGTAATGCACCATTTTCATTCCACATATTTGATAGTAAATTCTATTATCTATAAACAAAATGCTGCAATTCTCAATATCATATATCCTATAAATATTATATCAAATAAACTAATTTTAAAATACCTAATCCAGTAATGACAGGACCTTTGATTGTGTTTCTGCTTGCTTTTAATATAGCTGTTTGCAAATGGAGCTGAATATTTGATATGACTCGTGTCTTCTCCTATTAGGTATAAATGTCAGTAGAATTACAGCCACATTTCTGGGTCGTCTTGCTTCTATTAGCTCCAACAAACTGTGCTATGACGAATTTGAATGGGCTGGCTTTTCCTGGGTTTTATGGCTTTTACTGTGGCTCCACTTACCTCACCCTGTCTGTCTAATGTGGAAACTGTAGATCTAAAAATACAAGTCCACACCCAGAAGTCCCAGAGCTCCATCACACATTCACACTGATGTCTTCTATTTGTATCTATTTGACTTCAGTTTATCTGTTAATTGTCAGCATTTATTGCATGACTAATAGATTCAATAAACATCGGTCTCTCCAACTTTCATAAATCATGTGTATTTTAACCCTTTTTTCATATATATTACATCAATTATCCTCTGCTAGAAATGTGCGTCTCCCTTACGCACCAGCGTGATGACGTTCCAGCATAGCAACCAGCATGGCGACGGAGAAGCTTTGCTTCGTCTGCTTAAGCTAGGTTAATACTTCCGAGTTATATGATTATTACACAGCATTAACATGTTTGCAACCGAGTGCAGTGCTCTTTCCGAACGTGTCCGACTACTGTCGTCTGATAGTCATTGCAAAAATGGGATACGCTAAGTGTAACGTTATCATGGAGTCCAGAACAGGTATGTAAATACTGTTAGCATTCGCTAGCTGTGTGGCTAATGAGCAGAAGGAGCTTTTTTTCTGTTTGTGCTTCAGCTGCTTCCTAAAGATGAACTCGAGCTCACTGTGCACACGCTCATAAATGTGGTTTCAAGTTTGCACGGGCATTGAGTAGTTTACTCATTTTTCTTATAATGAGATCTCAAGATGAAAGTTCCATGCATGTCCTTCACGTTAGCATGTATTGCGATGCGTTTGTATTTATAGTTTGACACAGGAGTCTGTTTTTTTATAATGATTTTTTTTCTCGTATTTGATTATTATCATTCATTAAAGCAGTTCACATTTTGAAGTTAATCTACAGTTACTCATGTTTGCATCAAATCAACTTCTTTGTATGTATTGTGCACCACATCGGCAGTTGACATTTTTCATTGCTGCATAAAAGTATTGTTTTACAGAGTATTGTTTTAACTCTGTTGGTTAACTCATATATTACATGTGTGTGTGTCGTAATGAAGGGAGTGTGTCATCCGGACTGGGTAGCAGCTCGGTTGTGAAGGGGCAGACTTTGAAAAGTAGTCGTAAGTATTCATATGTACATACATACATGCTTTTATAGAATAGAATAAAACTGCTTTATGATTTCCAGAGGGGAATTATTTTACAACATTGCTTCATACAGAATAAATAAAAACGAAAGCTAAAAATAATACAGGGTCGAAATGAGATCATATTAAATAGTAATTATGCACAGGCTTTAGGATGACTACTATTTGTCATTTCAGAAGTTTAGGAGCTCATTGTTTTTCAGTCTGATGTCTGTTTTTGTTCTATTTTTAGCTTTCTGTCCAGTCTCTTCCAGCAAGTTGACACAGTCCATCATTAAAGACCACATGGTGTCTCATTACAAAAAGGTTTACTCCGCAAAAGGTCAGTCACATAGATCACATTTTTCCATTATTCTTTTTTATGTTAAAAACACATAGTAGTTGCATAATTGTATTTTAAAAATATTGTTTTATTTGTTCCACAGCTGCCATTGATGCCTCAGTACCCAAAAGTTTGCTCTGTAGCGTGAAGTGTGAGTATCACAATTTCAAATAATACATGAAATATTGATATAGCAGAATACTTTTTCCGTTGAATTATGAAGGTGTCTGACATTCATATGTCTTCAGTATCATAAACGCGATATACTTGTTTTTTTAAACTACTCAAGTTAAAGCCTTTGTGTTTATCAGTCAGAATCAGCGATGAGCTTTGTATTACTGAACTCAACAACATACACAAGCAGTGGATCAGGCATCATAAAACAGGCAGATTGCTGCATCAACACTCGTCCCATTACATCCGAGTACAAGATGCCAGTCACTCACAACTTTTATCTCGAATGGTAATGGTCTTATGACTGACTCCTACACAACCCTCAGTAAAGTGCAGTAACGCATCTTTTTTCTTCTTCGAGTCTGCTGGAAGTCTCATTCCAACATTAGTTTACAAAGTTCAACACAAATGCTTTGAATCGGTGTGTCTATTAGATTATTTGTTCCTATTTTCAGACAATGACCAGATCAGGCAGGAGCGGCTAAGGAAAAAAAGTCGTCCTCAGTCCGCCCACTCTCTCACCCACAAAAACAGCAGTATATCCTGCTCATCACCTCAGGTAAGAACTCCAGATGGAGCTACTGCTTCATGTGATACTTCTGTATCTTTTAGAAAATGTATTCGACATGCCTGCCTGAGAAAAAAATACTTTGGAAGAATATGGGAATCCTAAAATGCCTTGTCTCATTGCTTACTTTTGTGGTTTTTAGAGTAGATCATCTGTACAGTATGACGACAGCCCCTACTACTGTTCTAGAAGTTCTACGGTCTCCAGCCCAAGGTTCACCACCAGCTTTAATACGAAGGAGACAGTTTATCCATCCTATAAAATCAATTCTCATCCTACCCGCCCTGCATCGGAAATGAAGTACTGGAGCCCAGAGGCAACTTTGCAGAGAAAGCAGTCTGCCTGTTCCCTCGGGGTTTTGGGAGAGCAGAGTTTGTTCAGGACTTTCCAGGACCCTGTCCAGAAGACATACAGTGGCGACTTACTCCAGAAGCATTCGCAGCACTTTACCCAGCACAAACCCTTCACTCCTAAGACCCTTAAATCAGATAAGAGCTCATACCTCTCTAAGTATCGCTACTACAGAGCACCACAAAGGAAATCTACTCAAGACTACAGCAATACAAAGACTACAAAGCTGACCAGAGAGGACACCTACCCTAGAAGGTATCCATTTGTGTTTCCATTTGTGTTTCCGTTTGTGTTCATTTGAAGCATCAGAAATACATATTAAAGGCAACTGTTTCAGCTCTGAAATATCTTTTCTGCGCTCTTAAAATGTCCAACACGTTACGATCTTTTACAGCACAAAAAGCAGGGAATGCACGCAGGACTTTGATGAGCCATCTCAGGTAAATGTCATAAAAGCCATCAGGAATACTTTAATGTTTATTATTCTTTTGAATATGACAGCCATATTTCATACATTATATAGTCGGTTTTTGGTCACGTGAAAGCAATAAAATTGTCTTTTTTTTTTTTTTCTGTTTTCAGGAATTTGTTACAGAGCATGAGTGGTCTGAAGACGACTTTAATGACACATATCTGTCATCATCCAGACTGCATAGTCAAGACACCAAGAGCAGAAACCAAACCTTTTTGGACTTTTCGCCCAGGTTAGAATTGAAGATGTCATAATATTTTTTGGGGGAGAACAATATCCAAAAGTATTTACGTTTCATCTTCTAGATTTTCACCAGAAGGAGGAAAATTTTCCAAGATGAGGAGCGTCTCTGCAGAGTAAGTCAATTAGTTTGGAAATGCGTAGAGATTTGTCTCACTAAATCTTAAGGATATACAAATAATGTCTTTTCTGTTAAATAATTATCACTCATTTCACCAATAGGGAAGAAGAATTATTGTACCTGGAATTCATTTCTGCTGTAACAGAGGATATCCTATCAAAAGGGCACATTTCTGACAGGTTTCTTTTTTCAACTGACTTCTTTCAATCCCCTAGAAATGCCTTAAAGTTTTTGTTATTTGTGCATAAATTCAAATTATGGCATAAAGATTTTTGGGTGCTGTTGGTATTAATCTTGACCATGCCACAAATTGATAAAGTGACTATAGATTTCCTGTAAGTCCAACTAACTGATCGTCTTTTTCCTGTACAAGGGTCATAGACCGTGTGATGAAGCATCATCTTCACATGAACCTCCATAAGCTCGATGAGGTCAGTATTCAACTTCTTGCGTTGTAATAAGTTTGGAAGAGAAGTCCCATTAAGGGCTTTTAAAGTTCCTCTCATGCACATGATGGATTTTTTTTTTTTCAGAGTAAAATGCGCCACCTTCTGGAAGTGCTGCGTAAAGATTTAAAGGAGCCAACCAACATATCTAGCGCGAGTGGAGAGCTTGGAAATAAGGACACATATTGCCTTGATTCACTCCTGGAGATGAAGGGTTCACAAGTAAAGACCAAAGAAGACAATGACCTGTTCCCTTATGCGTCACTGATCAAATCCTATGATTCACCTCATCATGATGAACCCCTGATGGTTTCTACACCCACCTGCTCCCCTGAAAGATTCACTCCAAATCAAAGTAAAGAAGATGATGGGAAGGAGGATGAGGATGGGGAAGATGAAACTGGACCTCCTCTGCTCAGTGAACATGTCCACAACGATGCAGTAGCCAGTGAAGACGACTTTCATCAGACCGACACAACGGCAACAAACCAAGCCTCCAGTGAAAACCACGAGTGCACTGATGTCACCAGCGGTAAAGACCAAGCTGACATCCAGTCTGAAGAAGTGAAGGATCTGGGAAGAAATTTATCAGAGTTGTTGCACGTGACCAGCAGCTCACACGGTGAACAGGCAGCGGCGGCAGTCACAGAAAATGCAAATACTGCTGCTTCACTCAGTGATGATGATTTCTAACACTGGTTGCTCTCAGGGATTTTAGATTTGGTTTGATGGGTTTGTTACCAAGGGAGTGTTGTTTCAGTGAGATTTGGAATCTTTTCATATATCTGAAAGTTTAGTTTTGTAAAGAAAAGAACAATTTATATTTGACACTGGATATGTTTTCCATGTTTTATAACTTTTCTGAAGAGGTGTTTGCTTGGATTGCCTTTTTAAAGATATTTTTTACAAGAGTGCATTGAAAATGTAAATCAGAGACTTGAACTTTTTCATTTGAAACACTGTAAAATGAGACGTATTTGATATATAGTAGCTGAGCCTGTGCTGACCTCTAACATCTCGTAAATATTGAAAGGTATTTCACATAGCAACCACAAAGATTTGAATATTTTCAAAGATTAGATGCATGTAGGTATTGATAATGATAATTTGTGTTATTGGCGAGGCGGAGTGGGCTGCCGAGGGTGTAAAATGTGTTTTAATTATGTAGCTGCAGTTTGAGATTTTGTAGATGTGTGTACCTTTTACATGTAGCCTCTCAGAGTGAACTATCACCAGAGTGTCTTTCTCGCACTTGCAATATTTTTTCTACTGTGTTCCTCTGAAAGCTTCCATCTTAATTCCACTAATAAAAAAGCGCAATAGTCAGAATCAATTTTATGCTTGGAAAAAATTAGAGTTATCAGAATTTGAGAGCAAAAGGACTTGTTCTCTTTTTTTTTTTTTTTTTTTTTTTTTTTTCTTCT
>OMNM01010802.1:4132-11632 GCA_900302745.1 Parablennius parvicornis | reverse complement strand
GTCAAACTGTATAAAACTCAATCAAAGTGACTTACTGACACTGGTTCCCAATGACAATTGAATAAATATGACTTGTAGTTGTCAAAACATTGACCCTTTTCTTCCTAATAAAATAAATCTGAGGTAAAAGAAGCGACATAACTGTCAAAAATTCTAAGCCCACCATCCCACTATGTGGTCATTCACTCAGTCAACATTTTCTTTTATCCTAAATCAATTTCTGTTGAGATAATGCAATTTTTTTTTCATGACCACACGCTGGTGGTTGCCATGACAAAGAATCAATCCTAAACTGTAACAAATGGCTTCAATTCATACAGGGAAATGGTTCCCATTTGTCCCCAGCTGGTCAATACACGTTTGAGGTCCAGTCAAGAGCTCCTTAATGAATGTGTGCTGGCTTGTTTACCCAGAGAGACAGAGACATAATTTTCTGACTGCATGTCTCTGGCCACGTTTTGCCAGAGCTTCATGCCACGATTTGCAACAAAGCCAGTTTTCCCACAAAAAATGTCCAGGGCCACCCGGGCCTTTTCTCTCTGGCACGCTGTATCACAGTCACCACCGGGGTAAAGGATGGAGATAATCACTGCAGCTTTGTATGCTTTACTCGCCTCCTCCTTTTTAAAGGGCAGCGCTTAAGGATGTCTGGCTGTGAAGACATGCACACAATCTGCAATACCCGAAAATAGATGGAACGGCAGAGAGCTTGACCTATACTGTATGTTTTCTCTGGTTGTGATAAAAGGACGTAAAGCTCTCTTTGCATATAAAACACAAAAGTGGTGTGAGCCGGTTCAAGGGCAGGGGCAAATTCATAATCAATATCCACTAAACATCCTAATTTAGCACATTATTCATGTTGACTACTTTCCTCCATGGCTATTGATCGATGGGCAGTGTCGATAAGATGACAAAGATGAATAGGCGAAATAAGAGGACTTAATAAACAAGGTGACAGGGCGGCCAGAGCGCAAGAGTCCATATGAGAGATCATCCTGTAAGTCAGTGAAATAAGCCTTTAAAAAAAAAAAAAAAAAAATCACATCTGAAAATAATGCCGTCTTTCAGTCCACACCGGCTGTTGTTTCTCCCGTCCGTCCATCCAAATAGACTCGCTATGGGGACGTCTCAGTTAATATTATCGATCTGTGATGTTGAGGGCTGGTCATTTTGGCCTCTGCAGCACGGATGTCAATAAGCATCCATTTACAGTGGCATCCAGCAAATGGGGAAGGAATTCAATTTGCCAGCATTCATTCAAAAACTATTTTGTTCTATGGTCGTGTTGACATCTACCATCAAGCAAAACCAATGTGGTGGAACCCACAGACCGTCTGCAGGCCTGAGAGTGAACATTAACCCATTACTGCGGGAACAGATCAATCCACAGCCACTGCGGAGGACGTGCAGACAATTGACCATCAATATGTATGTTTTCAGACAAGCGTGCTATATGGTGGACATTCGTTTGGGCATGTTATCCAAAACAATACACAGTGAGCAGACACATTTCTCTCTCTGAGGAGGACAGCTGAGAAAAGACTCCTGTAGGAGAGAGTAGTAAATCTGCATACAGGCTGTAAATGTGAAAGCATTTTCTGCTACACATTGGCGCAACTGAGCAGGAAGCTGTAGTTTCCCTGTAGCTTTTTAGTACGCTCATTCTATTGGGAATGCAAATTTAGTTTGAAGCCAGTGCGTCACACCTGAAGAGATTTGTTATTATACACAAAGAAGAGCAAAGGTGAACGTTTTGGGAAACATTTGATTAACGTGTTCATGCTAATAGTTGCATGATATACTTGATAGTTTATTTATCAGTGCAATCCATAAGAAAAATCATTCTTGAATCATCATAAAATAAATGCACATTGTAACAATAAATTATTTGCTCCCAAAAATTTTTATCAAATAATTACATCTGATTTCCTGCTGCGGGTAAGAAAAATCTTTTCCCCGAGTTGACAGATCGCTCTTTCTGCTTAATCATTTTGTAAATCCCATTATAAACAAGTCTTATTCTTCAAGAGAGAAACCAATTAAATTAACAGCACATACTTGAATGTGTCAGGATATGTCGTAGTTAATGGCTGATCCATTAACAAAAAAAAAGCATCACATGATGAGGCGTGCGAGATAGAGCCTTTTATCTTCAGATCACATCAGGTGGCAAATCTTTATATATAGACCTGATCTCATCACACATAAAGATTTAAACTTCACCCAAGATTAGTTTTTTTATGAAATAAGAAGGAATAAACCACACTGGGAAACATATCATATATCACACATCATCCATATCACCTTTGAGAGGCCCGGTCCAGGAAAAATAATGTCACGATAATCTTTAAATTTGTTTCAATTTAACCTTTCGATTTTAATTACTTCTAGAAATGATTGCAATCTGAACATAAAATACAGATACATTTCCCATAAAGCATCTAAAACTGTCGGAATCTGCAGGATTTTGTGTGTATTTTCATACACACTCACCCTGAGAGTAGGCTTTGTGATGAACGCTAGCTGTAATGGCAGCACAACTGATATCTCAGCCTGGAACTTCTTGTCCACTACTCTTACGAACGTTGTGTTAAAATCTGGTTTGTGAGGCCGGATTGGAGCCTCTTGCTGGCAGGTTTTGGCACACGGGCCTTATGTTTGACACCCTTGGACTACAAAGCCCCTAACACAGGGTCACTTTAGTTCATGGGACACATCCAGCCAATTCATTGCAAAATAACCCATATGGCAGACGAGTTTATATTTTTGATAATGTATTGTACATTTCTGCTGCCTGCATGGAATGGATTTGATGCTTTGCCAGCCTTCACAGCTGCATCACTGAACTCTAGCTTCAATCTGCTCATGCTCTTCAGTTCTGGCACTGTTGCATTATGTCCTATATTCTTATTGACCCAGTGAATTGTGGACAATTTGCATTTAATGCCTTATTTGCAAATTTCACACTTTGCAGCATAATCCCTCAGGCCAGATTGAATTCTCTTGCAGGCCTGTTTTGGCCTGCGGGCCGAATGTCTGACATGCCTGCCTGCACAGATTGAGACTACTTCAAATCAACATTATGAGCTCTAATGTCCAAAAAAGACCTTTGATGGTTATATTAAGAAGGATATAAGGGAAGTAATTCCAAAATCAGATGTGCTCATTCTGTACAACACTGTATTACAATGGTGAACACAAACATGTTATTTTCTTGACAAAATTTGCTTTATATGTTAATTTGTTGTGAAATGTGTAAAAGCAGTAGGCGAGACACCATTACTTTTTCTATATACCTCATGGTTTCTGTGCCCACTGAATCCTCTGCAGACGAAGCTCGAGAGCTCCATGCTGCTGCTGCAAATTCTTCAGCGTGGCATTTTGTGTTATTGAGGATGTAATATATTGACCTGTCTATGGGTGGCACTACATCAACATCAACAGTGGAGGAGTAGCGGCACATGTTAATGGCTCCTATCATATCTGTGTGACAGTGATTGCAAAGTGTGTTGTATGGCGGCACATAAAAAAAATCCATCAAACACTCAATTAAGCCACTTTGCATCCAATAATTTCTCATGTCTAATGACTCAAGGCACGGTTGATGCGGAATGCAATCATTTTTCCGTTTGGAGCGTTCCTGCTTAAGCTGCAGCATTAGCGAGCTTTGCTATGATGCTTTGGAGAGAGAGACCTTCAGTCTTTGTGTCCGGCCTGAAAGGAAGTGACAAATAAAAACTGTTCAGTTGCTGTAATTATTATTATCATCATCACTGAGCTGCACATAGTTTCCCTTGAACATTTCTTTACATGCTGAGTTGCATTGTTGAAATGAAGCAGTGTTGAAAGAGACAGCGCTCAAGGTCTGAATATGTTTGTTGTTTACACTGCACATGTCCTGTGATTTCTAACACATCAGTCCAGCATTAGATGCAATTTCCAAAAGGGTTGAATAATTGATGGAAAGGGTTAAGGTCTGCAGTTGTGGCTGATGTGATGATGTGTGCGTATTGAATGCTTCTTCATGTGTAGAAAGTAAATCAACACAGGCCACAGAGAATTAAAATCTCATTGACCACTGAAAACATATCAAATGCTAAATGTCATTTCATGTGCATCCCAACCTTTTTAGAATTTAGTTTGCACTCAAGGCTCACTGCTTTACTGAGGTTTTATCACACTGAAAGAGGAAGAGCGGTTTCTCTGATATTTACTCATATTGACGTCTGTATGGAGGAATGTGAGGGTCCGGTATGCGGTTGCAGTGGTTATCTTGAGCTGTGATGGGTGAATTGATTATGTGAACGAATCCCGGCAGAGGTCATTGAGATCCACACAAGGACAATAAGGACGACTGGGCTCATACTTCCACCACATCGAGCTCACTCAAGTTCTTTCTCACATACCTTCATAATAGAATATTGCAGCTGTAAGGCAAAATAAACATATTTTCGAAATCTCTGCTTTTCATCCGGCTGCTTATACAGCAGCTTCCCTCCTTGCGGGTGGCCACACATGTATTAATAAAGACTTTGATCTTCTTAAAATTACATTATTTGCATGTTATTTGTGTGTGTGTGTGTGTGTGTGTGTGTGTGTATGTGTGTGTGTGTATATATGGTTTTGATTTCTCACCTTTCAGCAGTTTTTATTAAAATAGAACACAAGTCTTACAGCACATATAAAGGGGATGTTTTTCTGCTGCTGTGTGTAGTTTGAGGCCTCAGGGTCTCTTATTTTTTCACTGTATTCAGATTTTTACATCCAACACAATCATTTATGAAGGTGAATAAAAAACACGAACAGTAAAAGTAATGTTATTACAATTTTTATGGAAATTATGGTTATTTGTGAAAAAAAAACTAGTGATTGTTGAAACATTGATGGTGCAGTATGATAAACTATTAAAGAGCAGTGAACTTTACACTACATCAGGGGTGTCAAACATAAGGCTCTAATCCTGCCAAACCACCAAGCAAATTGTAAAAAGGTCAAAGAAACGGTTTATTTTTAAAAAGAAATTCTTAAGAGTAGCGAACACATCACAACAGTGAAACCAGTGATGAGATATCAGTGATGCTGCTATGGAAGATAAGAAACTAACTTCAGCCTCAAAGCCATGCTGTCAGGGTGAGTTTGCAAAAACATGCATTATGCAACAGATATAGCAGAAGTTTTTCTTTTAGACATTTCTCTGAATTTTCCATCAGTTTTCATTCAAATTGGCTTTATGTTGAGATTGTTTGGTGTTGTGAAAATGCAGACATTTTCATCACGTATACTCTGTGACTCAACAACAAAAAAACAAACTTTAAAGTTTAAATGTAAAGGTTATTATGGCAGCGTTTTAGACACCTGTGCACGGCATGGCTCATTTTGAGCAGCAAGTTAATGGATGTCTTTGTTTGTTATAATGAACATTTTCTTTGACAGAGAAGTGAAGAGAAAAACAAACAAAGAAATGCTCAACCTAAGACGAAACAGGATTTCAAGAAATACTTATTTTCCTCTTACTTTATAGAAATCTTTGTTAGTGATACAACTGCATTGGTACTGACCAATGTTACTTCATCTGAAGATTAAATAAAATGCATCAAATAAATGTGTTTATTTATATTAAAGCAGACCTGTGGGATGGGGTGTCTAAATTTGCTGATAAATTATTTTGATTGGTAGAAGTCTTTATAAACAGCCTGCAACTGTGGCCACGAATCACAGCATGAAATAGTTTATACTGCCCATTATTATTACATTTATTCTCCATCTACTGTTTTATTATCTGTATTTCTACCTACTGTATAAAACACAAAGAGAAGGGACTGCTGTGAACTCCGCAGTCTACTGTTTACAACTGAAACATCTTTGGTTTCTTAAAAAACTGCACTAAGCATGTCTGTATTTCAAACTGTTTGGTGTTTTTGAGCAGTTTCCCAACATACTCTTTTTTATTTACATTGAGTCATCTGAGTTTGTCATTTGTAAAAATCTGTGGACCCGCTATCTGACCTCTGATTCGCCAAAACATTGAAGCTCAGTGAAGCCAAATGAACACGCCCGCTTACACCAACAAACAAGGGCCTTCAAAAGCATGTGAATCTAATTCTGATGATCATATTACAGACGAAACCTCAAAGCCCCCTGGTGTGGCCTGAAATGGGCCCTCAACCTTTAGGTTGGTCAACATAGATTTAAATAGAATCACTGGAAAAAAAAAATTGAAAGTATTCATTGGAATCTGTTCTCAAAAATGTTATTTCAAATAAAGTAGAAAGTATTTTTCTGTTCATTTTGTTATTTTACGGTTACTTTCAAAGTGTATTCACACTATTATGCATATGCCCAGTCTCTCCATTGCCTCTAGTTCAAGTCACATTTTGCCTGCAAGTTCTTGTGACGGCGGCTAACTTGTGGAATGGCATGGGGAGAGTGATGCGTCGACCCTTTTCATTAAAATGAGCCGGTGCGCCCAACAGTGGACCGTCCTCCGCCCACAGGATATGATCAATCAAAATTGAGCCGCCTGCTCTGTTGGTGCCGGAAGTCTAACAGAGAGCTCCTCTCACTAACAAAATGTATTCTCAAAGCATGGAAATATAACATAGCTACAAGCCACAGACGGGTCAGTCGAGCTCAAATGCTCACAGATGAAGGTTTCTCTCAGTAGTGGTGGGATATTCATTCAGTGGCACTTAGAGCGCAGTCTGCCAGCTTTGTGATAACACTGGACTGAATGTAAAGTGAGCCTGAGCCAAGAATTCAATTCAGACTCTCCAGGGAATTATATTAGTCAGAGGAATAAAATCAAATTATTATGTCCTGCAAATGTACTTTTGACCAGAACCACGCTGAAGGATAGCCAACTTATCCATGCATACTGACTGTTATTTTTTTAAACCATTGATAAAAGGCAGCAAATCAAATAGAATATCTCTACTTCTAAAAAAAGGGTTTCAGTAATGAAGTAATGTTAAATTATTTTACACTATCCTTCAGAAAGTCAATCATATACAATACCTCAAGCAATTTACTGCTACCTTAAGTACACTTATTGTTTACAGTAATTCTGCAGTAAATTTTGAAAAAGTGTTTTATTAGAAGTTCCTGGAAATCTGTTTATTATAACCTATTAAAAACAACTTTTTTAATCTTTAAAATCACATGATATTATAAACATGGAGAAGCAGTTAAATGTACAACTGGCATGTAGCTGTAAACACTTTTTATTTGCCTCCAATTCAATTTTAATGAAGATAAATTAAAGCAATTAGTAACTTTATTGTATTTGCAAGTCAAATTGCATACAAAATTGCATATTAAGCAAGGGGTGTTGAGGGGCAACACAACATACAGTCTAATTCCACCTTGAGTGGGCTGGACTGCCATAATACTGGTATAATAACCTTTAGATTTAAACTTTAAAGCTTCTTTTTTTGTTGTGTAAAGTGAGTATACGTTTGGGAAATGTCTGTTATCTCAGCTTAAGTCTCAGTGTTGTGC
>OMNM01010799.1:4693-23152 GCA_900302745.1 Parablennius parvicornis | reverse complement strand
GATGTAGCATACTGGATAACAGGGTTAAATAAAAAAATTTTAATATAATGTACAAAATTCCTGTGAGAAATGTTTCCCATTATGAGGCAGTTTAAAGCTTTAAATCATGAATATTAGCTGAGCCCACGGGAAATGTTTCCGGAAGTAGGCGGGAGAAATCAAATCAAACCATAATTTTTGGGGGTGTTATTTCAAAATGTGATCTGTTTCCCATAATTTTGTTGTCATAATATTATAAATAATAATCCCTTTTACACAATTAAAACAGCAAAATGAACCTCAACCCGTATCATGATATGTACTGAGTGTCAATTGGTCACAAAACAAGATTTGAAAGTCTCAATCCAGTGTTAGTGATGATGTGACTCCCTGTAACGTTGGGGAACAATGGGATTGTTCATACTACCCCGTGCCTCCCTTTCCCTTGAGTGCAACCCCTGACGAAGAAAATTCTGTAATGGCCATCACCGTATTCCGTATTAGTATATAGATACACGCAATCGTATATATTCTTAATAACATGAGCGAAAACATTTCCAAATGTCCCCAAATAACATCCCTTCAAAATAATCATCTTCATCTTTATCTTCTTCTTCTTCTTCTTCTTCTTCTTCTTCTTCTTCTTCTTGTACTCCTCCTCCTCCTCCTCCTCCTCCTCCTCCACACTCTTTTGTTTGGGTTTAACAGCAGTTTGCATCCCTGAATGTTGCATTCCCGCCACCTGCTGGTTTATGAAAACAACCTTAAAAAGTACTTAAAGCATCCAAAACAGGATATTGGAGCAGGATTGACTGTGACTTCCTCTTCTCTGTGCAGTACAAGGCGAGCAAAGAGGGCACAGTGGTGGGCGTGGCCGTGTCTAAAGTAGCTATGCTGACCCACTGCCAGGCTCTGACCCAGGCCTGCAACTACTGCGAGGGTGAGTGCTGTTTGTCGTCACCTGAAGGTTCCTGCGTCAACACAGCTTGATGTCACTTCTCTCTGTCTCTGATGTAGGAGAAACTTTAGTGAATGTCCTGGACTTTAAGAAGGAGATGGGTTTGTGGCACGGAGTTCTCACAGTGAGTGTTAAAATCTTTTTCGCTGTTTAATTTGCTGAGTATGCAACATTCAGTCTTGTTAAAGAATGTCACAATCTGAAAAGGTGGAAAAGTAAAAATGCCAATGTTTGGATTTTAAGGATAACTTGTGCTTGTCGTATAATTTCTCAGAGCATAGCCTGATATTAATTCTGTAAAACATGTTAGTTTTGTTATTTTAACAACAAATGTTTTAAAATAAAATCCCAGGAATTAAAGAACACAATATTTTTCATTAACCCAATGTAGGTTCCTTTTTGTTTTTTAATGATATTTGTGTTTGTTTCCAGGCCGTCATGAACAGGATACACACGATCAGCGTTCCCTATGCAGTCATGAAGGCTTGTCCTCTCTCCTGGGTGCAGAGGGTCCACATCCATAAAGGTAGTTCTCACTGGCCTTTAAACTTGACTCTTATGAACACATATAAAGTACTTTAATGTCTGATCCATAACGGGTCTCTTCACTGTTGTGCAGCTCGTGTCGCTCTGGTAAAGTGCCGTGATCTGCACTGGGCCATGATGGCTCATCGAGACCAGAGAGACACCAGCCTCGCTTCATTACGGATGCTCATCGTCGCTGATGGCGCTAATCCCTGTGAGTACGACACCATCCTCCAGTATACGTCTGTAAAAATGACATCAATTCAGCATCTCTGTATCTGTTGGATCACTGGTGTTTTGCTGTCCAGGGTCGGTGTCGTCCTGTGATGCCTTCCTGAACGTGTTTCAGTCTCATGGCCTGAAGCCTGAGGTCATCTGTCCCTGTGCCACGTCTCCGGAGGCCATGACCGTTGCTATACGCAGGTACCTCACAGAGAACTTCCACCAAAGTCAATCACAAATGATTTATTTCTACCTGAAGTCAATAATAGGGAGAAAAAAAATAACATGACGACTTAGTGAAGATTGGTTTTATTTGTGCTGATCCAGCTGGGTTGATGAAGATGAAGATTTTCACTTGTGGTTTTGCTCATTGGTGGGTCGGCAAATGATTCAATGACAGAACGCACGTCTGTCTGGCCTGTCTCTTTGTGCAGACCGGGAGTCCCGGGGGCTCCCCTCCCAGCTCGGGCCATCCTTTCTATGGGCGGTCTGAGTCATGGTGTCATCAGGGTCAACACGGAGGACAAGAACTCAGCCCTGACTGTACAAGACGTGGGACACGTCATGCCTGGAGGTGAGACACAACAGTTAAAAAGAAATCATCAAAAGCAAATTGCATAAATCTGCTGCTGGGAAAGAATCAAGAGATTGACACCTTGGTGCCAAAAAGGAAGCACGACCTCCAAGTAAGATGTGAGGAATCTCAGTTCCAAAAAAAAAAGAGTGTTGAAGGAAAACGCTGACCTGACATGAATTGGTTCTAACATGGGAAAAGAGCTTTGTGCCAACTGTCAAATCATTCTGTATAAGACAGAGCAACAAGAAAATGTTCTAAAAACAAAAACAAGAATATGTTCGTTACAATAAATATCCTGAAGCTTTAAGAGAGTTCACATCGATGAAGATCAGCTTCCATTTATCACTTTATCTAATGATCTGTTTTATCAATCAATTTTAATCAATTTGATCAAAATATAAAGATTTTTCTTAAAATGTGTTTGTTATAAAAATTTTAAAACGTTGAATTTATTAATTTAGAATTATTCATTAAAATGTGCTGTTGTTCATCAGAAAGGGTTAACCTCATTCTTACATTTATTCTGGGACACTGCTGTTAAATTTGAATGTTGTTGGTATTTCAAAATGTGGTATTTACATCACAATAGATTTACTAACATAATACACTTGTACCGAATAGAAATCAAATCCAACACTTGCCCACCTCCAACCGATGACACATCCTGTTCCTGGATACTTTAGAATGTTCTGGTATCAAGAGGAATAATAATAATAATCAGGGCTATTAGTAACTGAGGATCCTTTTAAAAGTCAAATATTTCAAAGTTTACATTATATTCAAAGTGGACCAAAAAAAAATTAAATATGACTTTAGTGTCGATTTCCCATTTTTTTAAGTTTCTTTTGTATTCCTTCCAGCTCTGATGTGTATTGTTCGGCCGGACGGTCCACCACAGTTGTGTAAAACAGACGAAATAGGAGAGATAATCATCAACTCCCGTGCTGGAGGCACCATGTACTACGGCCTCCCCGGACTCACCAAGAACACCTTTGAGGTATGAAAGCAGAGGGAAACCCTCAGTAGACCTGTGCAGACACACACTGGCTTTTACCTCTAACGACTTCTCTGTTTCTGTGTGTCCTCATGTTCAGGTCATCCCCGTTAACGCTAACGGCGTCCCCATCGGAGAAATCCCCTTCGTACGCTCAGGACTGCTGGGCTTCGTCGGCCCAGTAAGTCGGACTGCCTCTGCACAGTGAAGTGGAATTAATTTCCTCTCAAGAAACTGGATGGTGACCTCACTGTGTTTTACCCCGTCCCAACAGGGCAGCTTGATCTTCGTGGTGGGGAAGATCGAGGGTCTACTGATGGTGAGCGGGCGGAGACACAACGCTGACGACCTGGTCGCCACCGCACTCGCCGTGGAGCCGGTCAAGACTGTGTACCGTGGAAGGTGAGGGGGCTTTCTCCTTCAGTATACCAAGTGTGAATGCTAATTTATCTCGAATGACATCTGGTGGTAAAACAAACAAACAGCAGGCCGAAAGTTTAACACGAACCTGGAAGCAGGTGAGCAATTTAATAAAATGTCTGGTTGTTTGTGCTTGTCAGGATCGCTGTGTTTTCAGTCACCGTGTTCTATGATGAGAGGGTTGTCATCGTGGCAGAACAGAGGCCCGACGCCAGTGAAGAAGACAGCTTCCAGTGGATGAGCCGGGTGCTGCAGGTAAAATCACCTCCTCAGCCTCTTTCACCTGTTTCACAGGCTTCTGATTAAAAGATAAAATCTTCTTGTAAGAACTCATAAGTAATATTGACCCACTCTCAAATCATCCGTGTTTGGTTTGTTCTACAGGCCATCGACAGCATCCACCAGGTGGGCCTCTACTGTCTGGCTCTGGTCCCGGCCAACACTTTACCCAAGACGCCCCTGGGAGGCATCCACATCTCTGACGCCAAGCAGTTCTTCCTGGACGGCAGCCTGCATCCCTGTAACATCCTGATGTGTCCCCATACCTGCGTCACCAACCTGCCCAAGCCCCGCCAGAAGCAGCCAGGTGTGTCTGACTCTCTGCATTTCAGTCATACTGTATCAATAATTATTATCGTTATCCATATTATATTTTAAAAACAATCATTTAAAGCTGAAGTATTTATATTTTGGTTTTAAAAAAATTCCATGTGATTTATTTTCATGAATGCAATATCTTACTAAATAGATTTGAATGGTCTAAATTGACTGAGACTTCACATCTGTTGTATTTGCAAAAAAAAAAAAAAAAAGGAACCAAACTACAGCAACGTGTCTCTGTTCAGCCCACTATAATGTCTCAGGGATATTTCATTTTCCACAAAAGACTATTTTCAAAAGGTGTCATATCTACTCGCTAAAAAGGTAAAACAATCAAATATGTAAAACAGCTAAAATTTCTTTAGAAAATCCTTTTAAAACTATACATCAGCTAAAGTTAATAGAATCACTACTAACACCTTGATTACCTAGAAAATATGAGACGGCTAAAATGTCAAACTACTTAAACAACGACAAAAAGTAAAAAAAACAAACAGGCAAAACAGCCTGAAATATCTAAAATAGTTGTTACAACTGTTTTGTTAATAGTTGTTAAAACTGCTAAATTTGAGCACGAAAGCTAAACAAACTTTTATTTTCTATTAAAACATGTTTTTAAGACAGCTTTTTATTTTTGCCAATTTATTTGGAAGTTTGAAAAAACAATGATTTCAGTCACAGAGGTTACAAACTCCTGGTCTATGCCATGAAGTGTGCAATTTTTTCATCTTCCAGATTATGTGATTCTGACTCTGATCATTTCATGAACTATGGCGGCTCGGCCGGAGCACACAGCGACCTCTCCTTGACCATATATTTATTACTTGGTTTAGAAACTTTTTTAACCCAGGAGTATGCCATTTACTTTTTCTTCTACTCTGCACAATTTAAATGACAAATAAAAAACCTTTGAAGCTTTGATTGATCATGAAAGCAACACAAACAGCAGACAGGTAGTAACTGCAGTTTGCTCTTGCAGTTGGTGTGGGCCCAGCATCCGTCATGGTTGGTAACCTGGTGGCGGGGAAGAGGATCGCCCAGGCAGCTGGGAGGGACCTCGGCATGATCGAGGACCAGGATCTCGTCCGGAAGGTAGTTCAATGTTCAAATAATCAATTTGCCACTTTTGACCGATCAGCCAATGACTTTTGACTGTGAACACAAATGAACTGCATTCTACCGTGATGTGTTTTACAATGGTAAATAGTGAAATTTGATGACTTCCCCCTGCCACTGTAACAGTGGTAGAAGCTCAACAAGAGCTCAGTTTCATAGAAACCTCTGGACTCTCCTCTCTCTGTGCTCTCATCTCTCTCTGGATTTAGCTTTGTATGTGGCCTACTGTGATGGTAAGAACAATGGCCTCTTCTGGCATGTTCCCCACACCCATCTTTATCGTGATCATGCTGTAATTGCTGTATTGTGGTTTCACTTTATGTGCTCGTGCTACATTTCTATATAAGCAAGAATGTGCATGTTTTTAAGCTACATTTTGTTACCAGTGGTGGATCCTCCTGTCTCCCTTGTTTAATTACAAATGGAACTTTCACATCCTAAGTTATTGTCCATTACTTTAAAAGCTGGATTGGCTCACATTGTGTAGTATATGTCAATTGCTTGCATATTGGCAAGGGGTAATTTATGCAAGACAGCTATTTACGAAGGTGTGCATCTTAAGCACTGTTTTATTTTTTTCAATTCCGGTGCATTAAATGAAGATGTTCCATCAGCACAACACATCTTCTTGCATCTGCCCCCCCACCATGGATGTGTTTGCACCTTCACATTTGATGTTTATAATTTACTGCAATGTTTTTTCTGTTAAAAAACAGCATCAGTATTTGACAGAAGCTCTTCAGTGGAGGGCGCAGACCGACCCGGATCACGTCCTCTATGTTCTCCTTAACGCCAAGGTACACATTTGTCCACAGCTTAATCATCAACGCTCAGGAGTACAGTGCAATGGAATAATGTTAAAATGCAATTATACAAGTGATGTTTTTCTGTCTTGCCCATCAGGGTGTAACAGTGGGCACGGCGACCTGCGTCCAGCTTCACAAGCGAGCAGAAAAAATAGCAGCGGCGCTCACTGAGAAAGGAAGCATCAACACTGGAGAGAACGTAGTGCTGCTTTATCCTCCAGGTGGGTTCACCTGAACACTTTAAATAATGTAGAGGAAACCAACTCTGGTGATTCTCTTCTCCTCTCATACCAGTCTTTGGCCTCCATGTTTTCTCAGGCATCGATTTGATTGCCGCCTTCTACGGATGTCTCTACGCTGGATGTGTGCCTGTGAACGTCAGGCCTCCGCACCCTCAGAACCTGGCAGCCACGCTGCCGACGGTCCGCATGATCATTGATGTAAGCTCATTTTTTTTCCATAATAATTTCTGCTTGTAAGTGTTCAGAGATTTTCCTGCAAGTGCTCGTGCAGTCTTTGATTTATTCTTCACGTCATCATCTGCACATAAGACAGTCCATAACTTGGAAACATGGAACTACTTATGCTGCCACCTAAAAGTATAAAACTGTAGTAACTCTAATGCTCCAACCAAAAAAAAACTGTTTAATAATCTACATGCAAGTGATGTAGGTCTCTAACAACCAGTATTGTAATCATATGCCGATATTGTAATAAAATAGTTCCACATTTGTACATCAAGAGAGAGTGCTTTATAGTATGTATCCTCAATGAATGAATATGACCACTATGTCCAATATGTATAATTATATTTTAATGCTGTTTTAATGATGTAATAACTTGTTGGATTATTGGCAAAATATTGTACCCTAGTTTATTACATTAAATGGGGCCAAAATGATGCCATTATTAGATGAATGGTTATTACATAGGTCTAATTTAAGCATGCATCCTAAACCCATATCTTGTTTTCAGATCAATAAATCTGAAACAAAACCACAAAACAATATTTTCAAAATGTTAAACTTTACTGTGTTTTTATAGATGTGTTGTTTTGTTTCACATTTAAGTTCATTAACTTCATAGCAGGCCCTCGTACATCGCATGATTAATGCTTGTGGGTCATTGTCAGGTCAGTAAAGCTGCTTGTATCCTGACAACACAAAACCTCATGAGGACTCTGCGTTCCAAAGAGGCTGCTGCCTCTGTGAACATCAAAACCTGGCCAACAATCATCGACACAGGTAATGAACCACTAGAAAACTGACCAAAACCATATGTAACAATCACATTATCTTTGTCAATACTGTGTGTCAGCATCAGGATATTGACAAATTAAGAATACACATAACATACACATATTTTCTTTCCAATTTAGTTTGTATTATGTTATGAGTCAGTTCAGGTGATCAGGATTAAAACAAATGTAGTAATGTTTCTACATTAAAGATCATTTTTAGAATTTGACATGTAATTTTGATCATAATATGAACTTGCCTATGATATTTGTGAGCTAGATGTTCTATGGCCTTGAAGATTTAGATCGTATAATAAAAATCCACTGTGATCTATACGTTGTGAAGCAATTGATAAATGGCAGCATGGTATTGTTGCAGTTCTTTTATTCAAATGTCGGGTTTGTCGCGTGTTGTCAAAGGATAGTTTAATAAATGTAAGCTTCTTCATGATACATTAAAAATTTCTTGTACTAAAACAAAGACAGATTTAGTTGAGTTCTAGTTATTTTTAAGTGCTATACAAATGCATTTCATTCTTCATCCTTTACTTCAAAACACCTTCTTGTGGCGCAAACTTGTATTGCTGGATTTAATCAGGCAAGTTGGATACCTTGCCTCCTTTTTTAGTTGTACCAGTGTCACATCATAAACCACATCTACTGTATGACACGATATCAGGACTTATTTGTCTCATTGTTTAGGTCATATCAAATATAAACACTACATATTGTACCTTTGAAATAAAATAAAACAATTCTCTGAACTAAGTGCACGTCGTTTCCACTTACTGACTTTATCAGGAGGCAAAGTCAAGACAGTACCAAAGGCTCATTAGCACTGAGGGCTAGTCAGCACAGTGTATCTAATGTCACAGTATGAAGTGGACAGTTCTGTCAGAAATGCTCGTGTCATTCATTGTGGAGTATTACAGTGATGTTTGCAACTGGAAGTTAGCCATTTATTAAAACTGCCCAATGAGTCGAGTTGTAAGTGCTTTGGAAACTTACCGCAACATGGTAACGAGAAAGAAAGAAAAAAAAAAGCGAGTTTTTGTTGATTATAATGATGTGCTGACTTTGTTTCCTGTAATATCTGCTCTTGTCTCTTTTGCAGACGACCTTCCTCGTCGTCGGCCTCCACAGATCTACAAGCCGCCCACAGCGGAGATGATAGCTTATCTAGACTTCAGTGTGTCCACTACAGGCATGCTCACCGGGGTCAAGGTGAGACAGACACACACACACAAACACACACTCACACACATGGTTTTTGTTCCTTGAAAAGCTCAAAGAAGAGATAGGTTTCACAGAACGTAACACTATGAGCATGATTCCATCAATGAAGGAAATAATTTGATAATTGGTGTGCATGTCTGCCCACCTACACCTACATTTATCCCTCTGCTTGTTGCACATGATCAGAGTTATTAGTAGAGGTTTAACAGTTGCTAGTGGTAGCAGTGTAAGCTGCAGTCAGTGCACATTTTGCTTGAAAAAAAAAAAGGTTAAATAACCTTAATTAACAAATAAGGAGCCTTTCCACAATAGTAAGATGTTATACCATTGAAATGACTGAACAGTGATGGCTACATTTCCTTCAGACAGGTAATCACATGGTCTCTTTTGGAGATCCACTGATTCTAAAAGTGAGAACATCCCCACAAGAGCAGACGTTCTTTGGTCAATATAGCAAATGCAAAAGTAACATTTATCTCCATTGACCTTGTTTAACAATAAAAATGGGCTTGACATTGATTCTGTCATGTCTCATACAGGAGTGTAAATATCTTTTACGATATCCAGTAAAACACTCCCAGGAACAATCAGCTCAAGATCATTTTTACAAATCTAGTTGTAATGGTTGGAAAACGTCCACTGCCATTCTTGGCTAACAGATATCTATGTTTCATGTTATGATGGGAGTCTTACTTGTAGAAACCCTCAGAAGCAACATTCTGAAATGTGAATCTTTTTTTCCTTTTTTTTTTTTTAAAGATCTCTCATGCAGCTGTCAGTGCACTTTGTCGCTCTATAAAGCTTCAGTGTGAGCTGTACTCCTCCCGCCAAATAGCCATCTGTCTGGATCCTTACTGTGGCCTGGGCTTTGTCCTGTGGTGCCTCGCAAGGTACAGTAAGACATCACATACAGCTAACATAGAGGTATGTGTCTCTTTACTTTCGTCTGCTTTGTTATTCTTACTTATTCCCCTCATCTTTCTGGCCTCAGTGTTTACTCAGGTCACCAGTCTATCCTGATTCCTCCCTTTGAGTTGGAGAGCTGCTTGTCTCTGTGGCTGAGCACGCTCAGTCAGTATCGCATCAGAGACACCTTCTGCTCCTACTCCGTCATGGAGCTTTGCACTAAAGGACTGGGTACACAGACTGAGTTACTTAAGGTGAGAACTCTGCATACAGATAGATAAACATGACTGATGACAAACACCGAGCCATGTGTTTTGATCATCACTGTGTGTGTGGGTGTGTTTCAGGCCCGCGGTGTGAACCTGTCATGTGTGCGAAGCTGTGTGGTGATAGCGGAGGAACGCCCTCGCCTCGCCCTCTCACACTCCTTCTCCAAGCTGTTTAAGGATTTGGGGCTTTCGTCCAGAGCTGTCAGCACTGCTTTTGGCTCCAGAGTGAACCTGGCAGTGTGCCTGCAGGTACTCCCACTTAGCTTCTCTGAGAGAAGCACTCTTGGATTTATACTTGAAATGGGAGCCAGTAAAAGCAGTTTTGTGACTGTATTGTGTGTATTATAGGGCACCACTGGTCCAGACCCATGTACTGTGTACGTGGACATGAAGTCTCTGCGTCATGACAGGTGAGAATACGTTAGTCTTTGTGAGAATAAAAAAAAAAATCACTATTAAAAAACATAAAACTCTGAGTAACAAAAATAAATAAACATAATGTGTTTTTGTGCTTTTAGAGTGAGGCTGGTGGAGAGAGGAGCTCCTCAGAGTCTTCCTCTGATGGAGTCTGGAAAGGTGGGAAACAAATTCATATTGTGTCCACTCAGTGTAAAGTTAAGAATATTTTACTGGTTTATTCCTCAGTGTCTCTGTATTCAGGTCATTTTTTTATGTTACTTACAGATACTGCCAGGTGTTCGGGTGATAATCGTCAATCCAGAGACAAGAGGCCCACTTGGAGATTCTCACCTTGGAGAGGTGAAAGAGAGGACACGACACGACATGACACGACATGACACGACACGACATGACACGACACGACACGACACGAAACGACACGACACAACACTCTTCCTCGCAATGTGACTCTAGCAAAACAAACCAGTAGATGCTCCTCTGTCTTTTAGATTTGGGTCAACAGCCCTCACAATGCCAGCGGCTACTACACCATCTATGGAGAGGAGAGTCTTCAGGCTGATCACTTCAACACTAAGCTAAGCTTTGGAGACCCGCAGACCTTATGGGCTCGAACTGGATACCTGGGTTTTGTGAAGAGGACCGAGCTGTTAGATGCAAGTGGAGGTAAATAGACTTTTATCAATCTGGTGTGTTTGTTATATGCTTCTTTGATCCTACAGGAGCCAGGTACACGTTTTCCTTTGCTTTGTTGGCTAAATGTTCTTGTCTCACTTTACAATCCCTGTGCTCAGACCGCCACGACGCTCTCTTTGTGGTGGGCTCACTGGACGAGACTTTGGAGCTACGAGGTTTGCGCTACCATCCCACTGACATTGAAACATCAGTGTCGCGAGCTCACCGAAGTATCGCTGAGAGGTGGGAAATGTTCCTCATGTATTAACTCATATATTATTCCTCATATATTAAGCAAAGAGTTTTATCTGTAATGCTCACAGTAGTTCTGGTTTATTAAAAAAGGATCTGTATCAGATCAAAAGACTGGATTTGTGGATATATACAGTTTAAAAAAAGTAAAACATAAAATAATGAAAAAATGTCCCAGCTGTTTAAGAGATACAATTTTGTGCCAAAGTGTTTGGAAGTTCTGTGTAAACAATGTCGCATTTAAGATATCAGTTTTATATATATTTTTTCTATTCTTTAGCTTTGCATTTTGTTATAAAAGTTATAATGTTTTATATTACTATTTTAAAACCATTCTCACTTTGCAGTAGATTTTGTCAAAACTGGATAATTAGATTGCAAAGATCTGAATTTGATCTGTGATCTTGTTGTTGTTTATGGGAGATAATCATGTAATTCAGACAAATTTACGAATCACCAACTTTTTCCTTGTATTGGATCACGTGAGAAACTTTCATTTCTCCCAAACGATTATAGTTTTCCTATTTTATTTTTTTCAAATCAGAACAGTTACACCCACTTGATATGCATCTTAACCAATCAGCTTCCTCCCCTGTGACTCATATCTTTTTGTTGTGCTGCTTTTAACCATGAATTTGTTAATCCACCTCACACTGCTGCCCTGTTTCTCTCCCTTCTTCCTTGTAGTGCTGTGTTTACATGGACCAACCTGCTGGTGGTAGTGTCCGAGCTGTGTGGTTCAGAACAGGACGCGCTGGATCTGGTGCCTCTGATAACTAACGTGGTCCTGGAGGAGCACCACCTCATTGTGGGTGTGGTGGTCATTGTGGACCCGGGGGT
Organism: Parablennius parvicornis; assembly: GCA_900302745.1. Classification (NCBI taxonomy): domain Eukaryota; kingdom Metazoa; phylum Chordata; class Actinopteri; order Blenniiformes; family Blenniidae; genus Parablennius; species Parablennius parvicornis. The sequence continues at coordinate 11,123 of OMNM01010799.1, read as the reverse complement.
AATACCCATCAATTCCAGGGGAGAAAAGCAACGCATGCATCTACGTGACTCCTTCCTTGCCGACCAGCTGGATCCCATCTATGTTGCTTACAACATGTGAGCACTCGTGGTTCTGTGGGCTTGAGGAGCCATCATCTACAGTCTCATGCCACCATCATCCAGGCATTCGACCTCTGGCTTGGCTGAGGGTGTGAAGTTAAATGCATGAGCCACATGTACTGACACCGAGCCCTGTGTGACACCAGCATATCTTCGCCACTGCATGTCTGTGATTGGATCTGCCATGTTTGGAGTTGTTCACTGTGTTTTTATAGACGAAATATATAAAATGGGACAGATGTAAAATGCAATACTGCCTATTGCAAAGAATAGCAAAATCCCTGCTGCACTTTTTGATGGAAGGGCAAAACAGCACTTCTAACAGGACAACTTTGTAATAAATACTGTAAGAAGGTCTTTGTAAAGGCCCGTCATATTATTCTATAGTAACCACAAATATGTTCCCCTTGTCTGTCTGCACAGTTACAAACCTTAAATCAACAACTTGAAATATTTTTTATGAGCAGCTTTCAGACAAACGCACAGATGCATGTGCCCTGGTCTTTTCTTTTCTTTTTTAAACAAATTATGGATGAATAGGAGGACAGATTGCCTCAATCGGCATGTATTGCTTAGAAAGCCTGTTCCTTTCCCTTGATAATGACACCAAAAAGATTCCCCTGCCCTAATATAATATTTCCTGCCTTATAAAACTTCAGCCATACATTCCTATCTTGATTTTGAATATATTTCCTAATTATGGCTGTTTATTCTGCTTTGGGTTTGACTAGTGGTGGAATTCCTAACAGATGCCCAAAGGGATTAAAGTACAAAAGGAAAGAGGCCATATTCTGTACTGTACCTATGAGGGTCTCCTTGTATTTTCGATACTGTACGTTAATGTAAAGATGTTTTTATTTGTATAAATGTATAAAGGTTTGTCTCACCTCTCCCAGTTGTTGGTTTCTGGATAGTTAACTGAGCTGGGAGATGATAACAGTAGCAGAAAAGAGATTGTAAATAAGATTTAACAGTTCTGAAAGTACTTTTGTGTTTGGGATACTATCTATATAGCGATGGGTAAAGATAACTAACTTTAAAAGCATTGTTAGTCAGGTTAGATGTAACATTGCACTTTCACAAAAAATGTCTATTTTATTATAACAATGAGGCATTATAACTAATGGTTTCAGGAGCTTGTCTTATGTTAGTTTGAGGAGCTTTGAGAGTTTATTTGGAGGGCTATCACTGTTAATACCAGAAACCTTTTCTATTGGCCACTATAAAAAAAAGTGTCTGTGGAGAAGGTTAACACCGATCCAATGACTGTTTTCAGGGCAGGCCCACAACTGTTCATCTAATCCATCACCAATGTATGTTGTGCTGTGAGACGATCATGACCCTCTCAGTTTTGTGTGACGTAACAGAGCAAACAATGGAGAGTTTGGCCCTTTCCCCTCTTGGCACTCAAAATTTCAACTGTTTTGTCTTTGTGTAACTCTGTAAATAACTACTTTGAATTCCGAAAGCTTTGTCGTTGGTATTGTAGTTAGTAGAAGGCAAGGCATCAAGTATCTGGATCATTTTCTGTATTCAATCACTGGACTTCGAAGCACTTGTGAATGCAAAGCTGAGCCACATTTGAAACATCTTCGACTGGCAAAGAAAGATAATGTATGAAAAGGGTGAAAACAATAGATTTGCATCAAGATGTATTTGTAAAATGTATTTGATTTCCTAAGATCTTGTGCGTTCCCTGTGCTCCTTGCCATAATTATTTGCTTCTTTGTACTGGATTATACTGTATTTCAGTGATGAACCCCTGATGTTCAACATGTAAATAGTTAATTGTTGTTTTTAGACTTTTGCAGTTCTCCCATTATAACATTCAATCATGCCAAACACGACTCGAGAAAGATCTTAAATCATACACGGTATGCAGGAATTGTCATTGATTAATTAATGCACTTTGCACTGCTGGTATTTACAGTAGATAATTGCTTCGTAGACTTTAATTTCTCATCTTTAATGTTACATTAAAAGTGGGAATAATTTGACAGATGACTCAGCTTGGCATTTGGGTTTTTATCCAGTGTCTGTTTTACACTAAAATAAATCTAACAGCACTTCATCTTAGCTTTAACATTGTATCCTACATTTGGAGCAGAATGTTTGCATGACTCAGCTGAGCACAAGAGGAAATTAGCTTGTGACACAGCTCATCTGAAGGCATAAGCAGGGAAGATCAATATGTAGGAAACAGTATATTCAGGGACCAAAACTCATAACACAGGGAAGGACCAGGTGGTCCCTTGGTGCAATCTGTGAATAGTACCTATCAAAGGTAGGCATTTGTCAGATGAATCTCTATCTTGTATTTACTGCAAACCTAAAGAGCATTAAGAGGGGGGACTGACAGAAAGTGTCCATCTGCCACCTACCTGCTTTGCTGGGAAGTCTACAAGGGCTCCCTTCTGGTTTCCACTCTTTTTCTCTTTTCAAAACTCTTACACACTATGCAGTCCCGATGACAGTGCAATTTAATTCAAAGCTTGCACAGTCTGGACAAATAAACATGATGCTTATACATTTTGTAACAATTAAAATAGAGGACAGATCAAATTTAACCAGTAGTGTACTTACAATTATTCATTTCTCTTGAGTTGTCCTGTCAATAATTTGTGTATGCACTTTTAGTATGTTGTATTTTAATTATTTGTTGAAAATTAACCTAACTCTCAGAGGGTGTAGTCCACTGATAAATATCTAATGCTCAGAAGATGTTTTAACTCACATGGTTAAAAAAAAAAAGAAAAAAATTGAAGTGGTACACCCAGTCCATTTTTTTCACTCATTTTCTATTTTTGTTTGTTGTATTTTGTTTTCTACTTTATGTATGAGTAATACATAATAAACAGAGGCATTTAATCATTTCAGGTCTCCGCATATTTATTCGCTTACTATTTACACAACAGAGAAATAAGTCATTTCTCACTCATGAACAAGTTGAAAAATCCATAATATCCTTCATGATAATATTTCAGAAAGCTTCTGGTTTGTAATAAACTCTTTAGTGTAACAGTTGTTAACTATATGTAAAGTTATTTACCACATATGATCCAAATAATTTTATTGTCATTGTGGTCCATGTTTATGTGGTCTATGTTTGAGTTCATGCAAGTTGCATGCATGTTTTTGGAATGTGGGAGGAAATCAGAGTAACCAGAGGAAACCCATGCACACACAAGCACACTCCACAAATGCCAGCTGGATTTCACAGAATCAAAGGTTATCAAAGTGGTAACTTTCACTGTATAGGCTTAAAAATTTCAATGCCTTGCGACCAAAGCAAAAAAATTGTCACAACTCAGACATGGTACAGATCTGCATTAAACTTTACATGCTGTCCCTTGTTGTCAGTCTCCTCTACCCTCCTTTCGGTGCAAACGGAGACAGAGTTTTTCTAAATCTCCACTGTGGCCGGAGTTTTCAGGAATCATTGTTTGTGGTGACTTGTAGCTGTGTTTATGTGTAAGTGCATGGCCCAAATACAGAGAAATATCACAGTTTTTTAAATACCCGGGTACGTGTACACATGGCCTATGAGGCTTGGCTAAGATCCCAAGATGAAAGGTTCTTTTTGTTCTTCCTCTTTTGAGTTTAACAGCAGTTTGCATCGATAAAGTTGCATTACCGCTGCAGCTGCCCCTTGCCTCTCAAACAAAGCAGACGAATTCAACTGGTGCAACTTCTGGCCGTCCGAGGAAAATAGTGAGCCTCGTTCTCAGTGACACAGCTTAAACTTTCTCATTGTGAACTGCCGCATCCAGCTCCCGCTGGATCTCCTCCTCCTGTTACTGAGAGGAGCATCTGCACCTCGTTGAAACACTGCGATGTTGTGTTGCATGCTGACGTTTCAATAAACCAATTAACAAAACAGCCCGTGAGCGCAAAGCGGCGTATGTAAACAACGGGAGGGTTTACTGCCGATTTCAAATATTTCGGGCAAGTCGAGAGTGACGATCGTCACTACCAATCAGCAGACAGCTGCATTGTCGCTCCTCCTCACAGACCCGTTCCTCAGTGCCAGGTACCTCAACAGAGGAGTGACAGAAAATCTGAGCTGTTGGTCACGGTTTTCTCCGTACCATCCACCACTTTCTTGGTGGAACCACGCAAAAATCTGCCCCGCCCTGCTCTATCCCGGCACAAATAGTGCGGTGGAACTGGCTTTAGATGTAACATTTCCATCGCACTCTGAGGTGCACCAAACCTCAACTTGCACCACTTGCGAGTGTGTACAAGGACCCGTTCAATGCTGCTTGCATTTTTAATTATACATATGCTTCCATATGCACAATGAAATTGCATGTAGAAGTCTCGGCTTTCAAAGCATGATAAAGTCAGGTACAGTGTATATTCAAAATACTCAAATATAATACACAAGTATATACATAAATATGTATATTCTAAATAAATGCATCTGACATAAGGAGTCTCAGGTACAGTGTATATTCAAAATACTCAAACATAATACACAAGTATATACATAAATGTGTACATTTTAAATAAATGCATCTGACATAAGGAGAGTTTTTATTGCCAGTAGACTTAGGAAGACTTTTACAATAATCCATTATGATGTATTATTTATTATAACAAAGGGGAACACTAATAACACCTCCTGTGAGATTCTTACATTTATTTTCAGAAGAGAAGTGGGGGATTCATTGTGCTTCACATTGAGCAGATCATTGGTACATCTCGGAGACATGGAGAACAATAGTTTATTTTTAAATACTTTCCTTAACTTCGCCTACAATCACAACTATGGATCACGGTCACCAGATTTCAAGATTTTAACTAAACATTCCAGGAGTGACTCGCATTAAAAGTGAAGCTTTTTGTCCGCTTTGCTCAAACTTTCCCCACCAATCACAACGCATAAAGGGGCCATGACGTCATGTACGTTCGAACGCAAGCCCCGCCCATTTCCTTTGAGGAAAAAGTGGTCAGCTCTTTTTTTTAAACTGACATCTTTGTGTTTTTAGCTGTTAGCCACTGCTGCTAAGTAACTTTTATCTGGTCACTCCCTGGTTGAAAGTTCACACACGAGTTGCACGAAGTCCACGCAGTGAACGAGAGCACTCACGCGGCGTTCGGAAAGGTAAATAATGGCTGCGGCCGGCGTTAATGTTGCGCCCGTCCGCTCCGCCGTGGCGGTAATGGCGGCGGCTGCTGCTCCCGTCAACTCCTCGCCGCTTCACGAAGAGGGAAGGTGTAGTTAGCTTAATGGCTCCCCGTATCGCTGACGTCTATTGACGCGGTGACTTGCGTGCCAGTGACAGAGTTGGACATATTTGCTCACGGAGACAAAAGCTCGTCCAACCCGTGAATCCGCGGAACGAAACTTGTCGCTCACGCCGCGCGCATACGTCGGGTTTTTGTAGCGTTTTAAACGGGTTTTACGTCCCGTTTTGTTGAATGTTAGCGGCCGATAACTAGCTTTGTTTTGTTTTTTTTTAATTCCAACTTCGATCGAGTCGTTCTGCAACAAGTAGCCGCACACGGTTTTTAAACGTCACATTTTTAAAATAAGGACAGGAATAAAGGAGTATTGAGTGTTTGCCAAGTGTTTCGTAACTACACGTTAACGATAGTTGTATTGGCTAATGCGGCGGAACCAAAGAGGAAGTTGCCTTTTCGTTGTCATGTCCGTTTAGACTTTTGTAGAAACTGTTGTTTGCGTCAATAGTCCGTGAATTATTAACATTCAGGTTTCATTCTGATCGTCATAACAAATAACCTGGAGGCCACAGCGGAGTGTGTAAGGCAGCCACGGACTGTTAACTAGTGTTAAAAAAAAAACATAAAAGGTGATACATTTTATATTCTCGGTAACTATGGAAGAACAACATGTCTCTGAGACAGACTGTTTCTACTGCCGTGTCCTCTGTTCTCAGATAAGCCCAACAGTAACTCACATTTCATTGTAATTTCATATTGAAAAGTTAAACACAAGTCTTCAGTTGGTCTGTCAATACAAGTACATAATGTATGTAATCGTCTGGCTAAACATTTCTGGTAGACCGTGTTGAAGTACCATAAAAAGTGTAAGTTATCCTCTTGTCAGTGGTAATCATTACATGGCTTGATATTTCAGGACAAAGTATCGCAGTAAGTCATGGCTTTCACCTTGAATGAACTCAAAACAACACACTACATTGCATCATAAATGCAAATAAATCACATTTTCATTGACAATATTATCAATGTAGGTTTGTCCAAAGTCACTAGAGCATGAGTCACCGCAGCAGCTTTAATATAAATATTTAAACTTTTTCATCTTGTTTTTTTTTTTTTTTTTTTTTTTTTTTTTTTTCTTTGGTGT